>PVKP010006259.1:0-84259 GCA_004027715.1 Plecturocebus donacophilus
CCTGGACTTCCCCTTCCTGGCAGCCCCCACCCCCAGCCATCACCTCACACAGTCCTGGTCCAAAGCCAGCACTGAGGCTCCACATTCCCAGGGCTTTGGAGAGTGGGGCACACATGAGCTCAGGAGGCCACCCCGGGTTTGAACCCCAGCCCTGCTGCCTGCCCTCGGTGTGTCAGGGCCTGCAAGTCTAGAAACCGAGGCACACGGAAGTCAAGTGACTTGCTGAATTCCCTCAGCTGGTGAGCAGTGGGGCCAGGATTATATCCATGCAGGCTGGCTCGGAGGCCGTGGTCCTCCTTATGCTGCTGGCTGCCTCTGAGTCCTGTGGATCGTGGGGCTTCCTCTCAGCTTTCTGGGGCCTTCTACCTCATCTAAGATAGGGTGAGAAATGGGGGCTTAGGAAGCCAGAAGGTTATTATCAGGGCCCTTTCTCCTCCACGCCCCCATAAGAGGCAACTCACTGTCTTCTGCTCAGGGCCTGACACATGGTGGGCAAAGGGTCATTGGCCTAGTCCTGCTGGGCTCGTTTCAGGACAAGTGCCCCTGGGTGCACGGGGGTCCTCAGGAAATGCATTTGCTCCCAAACACCACCTAGGGATGAGGTCTCCTGGGGCAAGGGCAACCCAGAGACCACCGTCATTGAGAAAGGGGCAGCCCAGCTCAACATGCCCTGAACCAGTGCCATCCTGGGTCCTCATGCACATCATGGCTCTGTCACCTGCTCCCAAGTGGCACAACCCCTTCTGTCACCCTGGAAGTGCAAAGCCAGGAATATGTTCAGGTAGAATTGTTTCTGGCTGCAAGTAATTCATGGGCAGGGACTACGCAAATGCAGCCTTATGCATCTCTCACGGCAAGAGGGTGGGGGCCAGGGTTGGGCCTGGGACTCAGTGATGTCGAGGAATGGGCTCAGCTTTTCTGGTAGCCCTGGGACTTGAGTCTGAGGCTTTCTTTTTGACTTTCCCCTTACAACACATTACACCAGCCCATCAGGGAAAAGGACCAGTGAACCCGGATGTGTTAAATCTAGGAACAACTTCAGCATGAACGAAGGCCTGGGGAGGGTGCCTGGCTAATACAGGGGATTCATGTGGCTCCCAGCTGGCACCTCCCCACCATCCTGGTCTGATGGAAAGGGAGGTCAGTGGCTCCTTCCTCTCCCCACCGCCTCCCGCATTCCAGGACACCTCCCAGAGCCACACTGTGCACTGCGCCGGCCCAGCCCAGCCCGTTCTCATCCTTCCTGGGTGTGATGAATGCCAGGGCTGCTTACAGAGTCACAAATTAGGTTGCCAAAGGCATCCCCGGTTTGGCCTGGAAATACCTCCCAGCTGAAAGGAGGCGCGTCTGGGCTGAGCAGACGTCTTTATTCAGCTGTTATTGATGTTTCACAGACGTCTGTAACTCCGTCTGGAGGGACACAAAGCGCCCCCATGCTTGGCCCGGGCAGCCGCTTTATGTCGCCCCTTTTCATCTGGCAGTCAAAAGTGTAGGAGCTGCCTGGGCTCTCCTGCCTGGTCCCTGGGCCAGGACAAAGGCGGGTGGCACACAGAGGCCACCCGGTGGGCCTTTGCCTCCTGGAGTGCTCTATGCTAATCTAGCGCCAGCCCAGACCCCTCCTGCATGTCGATGGGCTGCAGGGACGGCCGCTGAAACGGGCAGAGCCCTGGCTTACCGGGGAAGGGATGGCTCCCAGCAGTCAGATCGAGCCGGTGGGTCCACCTGAACCCAGACTCAGTTGGCTGAGATGGAAGGTGAAGGGCCTTGTATTGGAGCAGGGGTTCTCAGCCTGGGACCCAGGGCCCCCAGGGGAGGGACATGCGAGCCTCTGCAGTCACAGGCAGATCTATGCACAGGTCTCTTTCTCTAGGAAGAAGCTCAATAGCTTTCATCAGATGCTCAAAAAGATAAGTCCTAGCAGGCACAGTGGCTCACACCTGTAACCCTGGGGCTTTCGGAGGCTGAGGTGAGAGGCTCGCCTGAGCCCAGGAGTTCAAAACTAATCTGGGCAACATAGTGAGACCTCATCTCTTAAATTTTTTAAAAAAAATTAACGAGGTGTTGTGGTGCACATCTGTAGCGCCAGCTACGGAGGCTGAGGCGAGACGATCCCTTGAGCCCAGAAGTTTGAGATTACCGTGAGCTATGATCATGCCACTGCACTCCAGCCTGGGCGACAGAGTGAGACCTTGTCTCTAAAATAAAAAAAAAGAAGAGGTAAGTCCTACTGCTGGGCTCACCCAAACTCCCATTTTACAGATTAGAAAGCGGAGGCCCATAGAGCAGGGACGCCTCACCCAATGTCACAGGATAAGTAGGTGGCAGCACTTGGGTCTTTACCCCTGCTCAAACACTCTGCTCTGCCAGAGACCACACGGTCAGGAGCTGAGAGGCCGGGCAGGTTACCGTAGGGGGGCGTCCAAGTTCCCCGAGGAGGGCCGGGGAGACGGGAATGTGCAATAATCTGCCAGGGTAAGCCCAGTGGGGCCAGACTCTCGGGGGAAAACAGACTTAAAAAATGGGAAGTTTGCCAATTAAAAAATGCTGATTCATAGCCCGCAGAGTGCAGCGTTTGAGACTTGTGGTTTTTGCCTCACTGAGTTCCTCCTCTTCTGTTCTGCAGGCAAGAGAAGCTCCACCGTGGCCACACGAACCCAGATTCTCCCTCTGACCCCCTTGCCCCGAGGCCAGAAGAGGCTGCAGTGCGGAGCCGGTGCCCAGACACGCTTGCCAGTCCTCCGCGGTGCCTGGAGCAGGTCTGCAGCTCGCTGACTGTGTGGCTTCTGCTTTTGGCTGTCAGTCCCGACGGAGATACCCATCTCCGGCGACTGCAACTCCTCCCCTTTCCTGAGCCCTGCTGTTTCCCCAGCTGAAGGCAGAAGCGACAGGTTAATGGCAGGCCGTGGTGGCCCTGCAGGTGCCCTGACCTTCCCTCTGGGTTTGGCGTGATCCTACGGCATCCTCCAGAGAGAGCGGGAAAGATGGAAAAAGAGAAACAGCCACAGAGAGAACAAAAAGAGAGAGATAAGGAGGCAGACGCAGAAGGAGGGAAGGGAAGGGAGACCAGGGAGCAGAGAGGAGAGAAAGAGGGAGAATCAGATCAGTATAGAGAGAGAAAAAGAGGGAGGATCAGAGAGACGGGACATGGGGCTGGCTGGAGAGAGAGGGGAGAGACTCAGAGAGACAGAGACCGAGACTGACAGGCAGAGAGCCCAGAGAGGAAAGAGACCAAGAGGACAGGAGGTGAGAGGCGGGGGAGAGGGGCAGGGAGCGCAGAGCTCCAGATGTGGGTGGTGCCCTTGGGGGCGGGACATGGGAGGGGGTGAGGGGGTGTCTCTGCGGTTCTCAGGCTCTAAGGGTGCGAATCAGCGCCCTCCCAGACGATTCGCTCTTCGCTGTGATGCCCGGGCCACGCCCACCTGCAGCTGAAGCCCAGGTGAAGCCAGAGCTACCCCTGTGCGGGGCCCACGAGGAGACGTCCCGAGCTCACCTGTTCTAGACCACGCCCTGAAAGGCGGAAGCGGAGCTCAGGCTGGGATCCAGGGAGGCGCTGCAGACGCGAGGCCCCACTTGCACATCAAAGGAGTTTACATTTATTTGGAAACAGGTGAGACAGAATTTTTCAAATTCTTAAAATTAAAAAAATGTGATTAGTTTTCAGAGTAACAGCACAGGAGGGGGCCAAGTGAAAAATAAAATTCCCCTTGCCTACAATACCCTCAAATACAGCCTGAGGGATGGGATTTAAAATACTGGGGCTCCCCCTATCCTTCTCTTCCCTTGGTGAATGGGATTGGGGCTGTTGGTTGGCATCATGCCATGGTGACATTTCTTAGGAACATGAGAAATGCCAGGTCCTTAGTGAAACAGCTTTTCACAAGTCCCCCCCACACACACACACACAATTTATGCTCCAAGTGCAGCGCCTGGTGTATCCAGGGCCTCCACTAAGTGACCTTTCATTACACCTGGGGGTAACAGCCAACTAGAGAGGCTGGAACACGTATGAAGCACTGGTGTACTGCTCGTAACCACGGCCTTTGGGACACTTCACTGTCTTGTTCTTAGCGACTCAGGTGGGAGCATTTCAGGCACAAGAGAAAGATAAACAAAACTCGGCCGACAGGGGAGATGTCTGAGGGGAAAGATGAGCAGATAGGCCGGACCCATTCCTTTGTTTTGCAATGATTGGGTCCTTCTTCTAGCATTTGCAGTGGTGTTTATCTTGTATGCATTTAATTGATAGGCATGTAATGATTCACACTCAAGATGTTTTTGATTAAAAATACTGTGTAAGTCCAGTTGGATATGCACTCTTTCTTGCATACTACACGTTATATATCTGTGATACATTTATACACACATATTACAGTGAAGACTTGTATATACAATACTATGTATACTGTCTGTGATATACAGGCGTATTACCATAAAGACCTTTAAGTTTCTGGGCAACTTAAAGGCCCAAGAGTAATTTTTTTTTTTGAGACAGAGTCTCACTTTGTCACCCAGGCTGGAGTGCAGTGGCGTGATCTCGGCTTACCACAACCTCCACCTCCTGGTTTCAAGCGATTCTCCTGCCTCAGCCTCCTGAGTAGCTGGGACTACAGGCACTCACCACCACGTCCAGCTAATTTTTGTATTTTTAGTAGAGATGGGTTTTCACCATGTTGGTCAGGCTGGTCTTGAACTTCTGACCTTGTGATCTGCCTGCCTCGGCCTCCCAAAATGCTGGGATTACAGGTGTGAACCACCGTGCCCAGCATTATTTTTTTCTTTTGAGATGGAGTCTTACTCTGTTGCCCAGGCTGGAGTGCAGTGGCACAATCTGGGCTCACTGCAACCTCCACCTCCAGAATTCAAGGATTCTCCTGCCTCAGCCTCTCAAGTAGCTGAGACTACAGACATGCGCCATGACACCTGGCTAATTTTTGTAATTTTAGTAGAGACAGGGTTTCGCCATGTTGGCTGGGCTGGTCTCGAATTCCTGCTTCAAGTGATCTGCCGGCCTCAGCCTCCCGAAGTGCTGAGATTACTGGCGTGAGCCACTGCGCCCAGCCACAGGGTAACCCAGTTCTGTTAACAGCACCAGTCCCGGCCTCTGGGGGAGGGTTCTGGGTGGTTTCAGTCATTCACAGACGTCCCCATCCCCACACCTGTGAGTGGTTTAGGCGTTGGCCATTGGCACAGTCATCTACAGCAGCTGAACGAACTACTTCAAAACTTAAAACAGCTGCATTTATTTTGCTCAACACATCTGTAACTGGGGCAGGAATCAGTGGGGACTGCTTCTCTCTGCCATATGGTGTCAGCTGGGCCACGTTGACTGAGACTAAAGGAGTCATTTCCAGGAGGGCTCACTCATGTAGCTGGCAAGGTGTGCTAGCTGCAGACTGGTCACTCAGCCTAGGCTGGGGCCGGGGGACTCCTGCTTGGCTGGGTTCCAAGAGTGAGTGTCCCAAGAGACAAGAAGTGGAAACAGTTTTTGTGGTCTGGGCCCTAAGAAACTGGCAGTGTCACTTTTGTCCTAGTCTGTCGATCAGGCAGGAGCTTGACCCACCGAGCCCAGATTCAAGGGAGGGGATAGACCTCACCTCTCAAAGGGAGGGGTATCAGATAATTTAAGGGCGACGTTTTAAAACTGTCATAGCCAAGAGAACATGGGGAGAAGTCTATTGGGGGATTTCTGGGAAAGGTTTCTTTGCTCTCAAAAAGAGACATAAGCATAACTGAGTAACAGTTCGGAGTCCAACATAAGAAATGAGACAATCCCAAGAAAAACAAGAAGATAATACACTTGACCCTTCGTGATTATGTTCCTAGTTGCATAAAATTCAGGGAAAGGAGAAGACCATTATAGTGTCTTCTAAAATTGTTACATTTGGGATAATAATAAAGCATACGGAAATCACATATAATTGTGTGACTTACACTTTAAAAATCCTGTAGGATTTCAATATTTGATGGGAAAACTCAATATTGTCAAGATGTCAATCCTTTCCAAATTAAAGCACAATGTAATCCCACTGAGATTGGAATTTACAAGCAGACTGACTCATCTGGAAGAGTTCACCTAGAAGAGCCAATGTGAAAAATTAACCGAGAAAATTTTGAGAGAGAAGAGATGTTCTTACAGGATGCAAAAGCACATAAAAAAGGTTCTATGGTAGCACAGATAACAAGAAATTGGAAATAACCTGAATGTCAACAGGGCAATAAATTAGAATAGGGGGCCGGCGTGGTGGTGCACACCTATAAGCCCAGCAGTTTGGAAGGCTGAGGCAGGAAGATCTCTTGAGGCCAGGAGTTTGAGACCAGCCTGGGCAATATAATGAGATCCGTCTCTATTATTAAAAAATTAGCTGAGTGTGGTGGTGTGCACCTGCAGTCCAGCTACTCGGGCTGAGGTGGGAAGATCTTTTGAGCCCAGGCGTTTGAGGTTGTAGTGAGCTATGATCACACCACTGCACTCCAGCCTAGGCGACAGAGCTCTTGCTCTGTCTCAAAAAATATAAATAAGTAAATTAGAGCAGTGGATCTCAAACTTGAACATACATCAGGATCACCCAGAGGCCTGCTAAAACACAGACGGACAGGCCCATTCCCAGTGCTTCTGAATCAGCAGGTTGGGAGGCATTCATTCAGGTGTTTCTGGCAAGTCAGTTCCCAGATGATGGTCCAGAGCCTACCTGAGAACCGCTGAATTAGAGGACGATCCAAAACATTCTCTAAAAAGGATCGAAACACAAGGGGGGTGCGGGGGGCAAAACTGCAACATAACACCACTTTTCAAAAAGAAAAAAAAGACTCTAGAACTAAAATGAAACCAATTTACATATATATATATATATATATATATAATTTCACTTAAAAACATGTCTGAAAAGCAGAAAGGACATGAAAGGAAGAGACTGTTATTCCTCTTCCCCTGAGCACCGAGGTCTGCCCATGATGCCCAGAAAGGCTGGGCCACCTTTATGTTCACCTCAGGTTGAAGCCAATGGCAAGAGGTGTGAGCCATTAAGGCTCACCAGAAAGCAGAACTGAATAGACTCATGAGCCTGGAAGGCCCTGGGGAGATTCTTATATGAATTCATAAATCCTCTTATGATTTAAGCCATTGTATTGGGATTTTCCATCATTTATAGTCAGAACCATCTAACTCATGCAGCAGTGATTACATAGGATTGTTTGTAAAGATCAAATAAGGTCACATAAGTAAAAGGTCTTTGGGGACCTTGACACATAGCAAGGTTCTCACCTCCAGCCACCATTTACTGTACTTATTCTGGAAAAGCCTTCTGAGCTGGGATGTATGGGGACATAATGTGGAAGCTGGCAGGTGCACTGACCTCCAGCAGCTCAGGGAATACACACGGGAAGCCAGGACAAGCAAAAAGAGGAATTTAACGGCTCATGCACCCGGGAGATCTAGGGCTGGGCTGGCCTCAGTGTGGCAGCCCTTGCTACTCAGATAACGCCAACCAGCCTCTTTTTCAACGTGTCTCAGGACTCCTCTTTTGGAGCCAGTTTTGTTCTTTCCTGCTGTGCAGTTTCCTCCATGCAGCAGAAGAACATGGATTTCACAAGCATAAACTGACATCATGCCATCTGAGCAAGCTGAGAGCAAAGACAAAGCTTCTTTTTCTCTGCCTTTGTTTACGAAATCCCAGGGAAGAAGGCTGACCGGCCCAGCTTTGTCAGGTGCCCTTATCTGTGCCAATCTCTGTGGTCAGAGGGATGGGATACCATGCTTGGCCAGACAAATGTGTGATATGTGGTTGTTTACATACATCACTTATGATAGCTAAATATAGATATCTGCAGAACAATATTGCCACAAACTCAGAGGCAGATGATGCACATATGTATTGGCTCAGTTTCTCTGGGTCAAGAATCCTGGAATGGCTAAGCTGGACCCTCTGCAAGCCTGCAATCAAGGTGTGGGTCAGGACTGGGTCCTCATCTGAAAGTCTGACTGAGGAAGGATCTACTTCCAAACTCATGCAGCTCTTCGCAGAATTCAGTTCCTCGTATTTACAAGACTGAGGGCTCATTTCCTTGCTGGTTGTCAGCTGTCCTCAGTTTTAGAGGCCACTCTCAGTTGGGCCTCAAATAACCACCTGCTTCATCAAAGCCAGCAAGTCTTGTGTGAAATACTCCAGCAAGGCAGGTGCTACAATCTTACCTGATGATTTAATCACCTAACCATGTACACAGAATCACCTGCATCCCATCACCTTTACTGTATTCTACTGATTAGAAGCAAGTTCCAGGTCTGGCCAAACAAAAAGGAGATAAGATCATACAAGGGCAAGAATACCAGAAAGTGAGGGGGCATCTATTTATTCATTTATTTATTTATTTTGAAACAGAGTCTCACTCTGTTGCCAGGCTGGAGTGCAGTGGTGCAATCTTGGCTCACTGCAACTCCGCCTCCCAGGTTCAAGCAATTCTCCTGCCTCAGCCTCCCAAGTAGTTGGGATCACAGGCGTCTGCCACCATGCCTGGCTAATTTTTTTGTATTTTTAGTAGAGATGGGGTTTCACCATGTGGACCAGGATGGTCTTGATCTCTTGACCTTATGATCTGCCCACCTCAGCCTCCCAAAGTGCTGAGATTACAGGCATGAGCCACCGTGCCCAGAGTATTTTTTTATATCTACATATTCATAGTTAGCATATATTGCCCATTTGCCATGTGCTGATTATCCCCCTTAATGCTCACAACTCACTCCGAGATAGATGTTATTTTCCACATTTTACAGATAAGGAAACCGAGGCTCAAAGAAGTGAGGTGACCTGCCCAAGATCAAACATGTAATTATTGGCAAAGATGGATTTCAGTCTAAGTCTATCTGACTACAACACATCTCCTCTTTTCCTTATATCAAGATGCTATTGAGGCTGGGCATGGTGGCTCATGCCTGTAATCCTAGCATTTTTGGGAGGCTGAGGCGGGCAGATCATTTGAGGTCAGAAGTTCGAGACCAGCCTGGCCAACATGGCAAAACCCTGTCTCTACTGAAAAAAATAAATAAAGCAAAAATTAGCCTGGTGTGGTGGTGTGCACCTGTAATCCTAGCTACTCAGAGGCTGAGGCAGGAGAATCGCTTGAACCCAGGAGGCGGAGGTTGCAGAAAGCCAAGATCATGCCACTGCTCTCCAGCCTGGGCAACAGAGCGAGACTCCATCTCAAAAAAAAAAAAAAAAAAAAAAAAAAAGTACAAATGAATAAACCCTCTTGGGTGCTGTTTAATGAAGCCAGCTGTCTCTGGGCTTGGACACAACTGCATGCTTTCCTCACTTTGGTGTCCCTGTATCTGAGACTCTGGGCCCTTTCCCAGTGACACTTGTGCCATTGAACCCAAGTAAATAGCTATTAGTTATGTCCTTCCCCTGAGCCTGTATTTTTCTTCCCTTTGCTCCCATTTGGATAGTCCACTCTGCTCACTGCCACCCTGTTGGGATGGGGCGGTCCAAGAAACACAAGTCCATCACCCACCTTCCTGGCTTCTGCTTCTCAGTGCCCAAGCCCCTAGAAAAATTCAGATTTGTGAGCAAAGACAAAATATTTTGCAGAGGCAGAGAAAGGAGGGGATTCTCCTTTCTCCTACACCCTTGGAATAGAGAAAAATTCTCCCAGGCTGGGGAGAGAAGAAAGGGGTGACAGAATTATTGGGTGTTATTTCCTTAATTTATAGACTAAGATTCACAAATGCTCACAACTTTAAGGTGTGTTTCCACCCCACACCCTCTTCTCTCAGCCCTTCTTATCCCTCCTACAATGGGTTGTATATTTGTCAGGGTATCAGTCTGGTTGCTGCCTCAAAAGACTCAAAAGAATAGGGCTTAAACACAAATTTATTTCTCTTACATAAAAATCTAGGTGGATGGCCTAATGCTGGAATGGTGGCCCCATAATTATTGGGGACCCAGACTCTTTCTGTCTTGTTGCTCTGCCTTTGTTAACATGAAACTTCAATTTCATCTGCACATCATGGGGTAGGAAGAGAAAAGGGAGCCTTCCTGGAGCCTAACTTAGGAAGTTATGTACTCCACTTCCACTCATTGGCCAGAATTTCATCATGTGATGACATGCTAGCTGCAAAGGGGTCTGGGAAATGTAGTTTTATAATGAGAGGCTACATGCCCCTTTATTCTACAAATAGTTATGAAGGATAAAATAGATACAGTGGGACAATTAGCAGTCTCTGCCTGTGGTCCTATGTGGTCCAGCCCTGTGGCCTTAGCTGTTTCTTTGTTCAGGAGAGTCTCAGGCATAAAAGCTTTTAATATGGTGGCTTTGCATCTGTCAGTGCCTTCAGAAAACAAGTAAGGAGAGGACAGGGGCCAAAGGCCATGTCCAGGTGTATCAGCAAGCAAGGAAAGGAGGGTCAGCATGGGGGTCCTGCCAGGTGATCTGCACTCAGAGCAAGTTCTATGGGTGACAGCCTTGTCCTCCTTTACTGCCTGTCATTCTGATTGGCTGTGTGGTGTCTGTTTATCTCCTCCCCCAATTCGAAGAACAACTTTCCAACTTTTTTTTGGCGTGTAAGGTGGCAGGGGCTTTCTCGGCTGAGGAAAAAATTCTCTAGGTAGCATCTGAGTCTTCTACTCTTCTAGCCATGCTCAAATAGGGAAGAATGCAGCAGGTGGCAGGTTTAGGTCCTGTAAGTCCTGCAACAGAATTAATTCCCAAGCCCCTCAGTATGTCCATTGTCTTCATTCACACACCTGCCACCCACATTCACAGCCTGCATGTTGCTGACCTGGGTCGGTCCCGGAAAAGCCTCATGAGTGTTCATAGATGGTATTTCTGTTTGCTAACCTCTACTTCATTCTCCCAGTATAGCCAAAGGGCATTCATTCATTAATCCTTTCACTCATTCATTCAACAAGTAACGATCAATTCTGCTATGTGTGCAGCTCATCCCATGGCAGATGAGATCTCTGTCCTTGTGGAACTGCAGAGACTAACCGTTAGCTAATGGCACAAAGAAGAACGCCATCACGGGCACCTGTAGTACCAGCTACTGGGGCGGCTGAGGCAAGGAGAATCTCTTGAACCTGGGAGGTGGAGGTTGCAGTGAGCTAAGATCTCGCCACTGCACTCCAGCCTGGGTGATAGAAGGAGACTTTGTCTCAAAAAAAAAAAAAGATATACACCATCACAGACTTGATTGCTGCTATGGAGAAAAGGTACAGGGTACAAAAAAAGCATGAGTAGCAATGAACAAAATCAGTGGAATGGAACAGGGTCTGTAGAACATTCTAGGCATCAGGCACAGCCTGTGCAAAGGGCCTGAGGCAGAAGCGAGTGTGACTAATTCCTAGAATTAAATGAAGCAAGTGAGGAAAGGAGGGTCAGCATGGGGGTCCTCCCAGGTATCCTGCACCCAGAGCAAGCTCTGTGGGTGACAGCCTCGTCCACGCTTACTGCCTGTCATTCTGATTGGCTGTGCAGTGCCCAGACCCTTCACTCTGGTTATCCCCTCCCTCAACTTGAAGAACAACTTTCTATTTTTGGCATGTAAGGTAGTATCCCCACAGCGAGGGGGCAGTGGAGAATGCTGTTCCCGCTCCTGTCACCCCTACTGCTGAAAACACTTCGATGACTTGTTCTCATCAGCTTTAGCACAGGTTCCACACTTGCCCTAGGATAGGTCCCTGCCTTCCCCTCTGCCCTCATGCCTCACCACTCCCGAGCTGGATGTTCTATTGCCTCCCAGATACTGGTCCCTCCATTTGCAATCCTTTGCCTGAGTAACTCCTCCCAGTCCTTCAGGACTCGGCGTAGACATCCTTGTCTCTAGAAAGCTAGACTGGATATTCTCCTGTCTGCCCTTTCAAATCTAAGTGCTCTCTGTAGGTTTTGCCAGGAGGGAGGGTAGTGAGGTCAGGGGCCTGCTCTGCAGTTAGCTGTGTGGCTGTGGGTAAGTTACTCCACCTCTCTGTGCTTCAGTTTCTTCATGAGGTAAAATGGAGATAAGAACTGCACTGAGCTCATAGGATTGTTGTGAAGATTAAATGAATTAATGACATATGTAAAGTGCTGTTATTGGTCATTAGTCTTCTGTCCTGGAGTGGGTATTGTGTCATTGGTTTCAGTCCTGCCTCTCCTCATAGGGCTGGGAAACTCTAGGGTCAGAGTGCTGGGCCTCCTTGCACTCCTGCCTGCTAGTATGTGGCCCAGTGGAAGTCATAGGGTAACTGCCTAACCAATTGGATTTGCTCTAAGAAGAATGAATTTCTGGCCATCATCCCACAAGGAAGCAAACATGAACTCTGGCCTTTTCTCCCAGCTGGGGGATAAGGGATCCTGATCTCTGAGATCTCTCTCCACTCCCCGACTCCCAATGCCATCCTGCACCCTGGCCTCCCGCCAGCTGTCAATAGGGCAGATCCGTGTCCCCAGAATGGAACAGTGAGGGGCACTGGTGGTCAGGGAGGTGGCCTTGTGAATACCCCTTGAGGTGGTTGGGGGCTCTTCACAGTCATAGCGAAACAGACAATCCAAGTGGGTCCAGAGGGACACGGCCAGGGTGGACAAGTCCTCCACATCTGAGAAACAGCTGTTGGGGGTTCCAGGCCCAGGGGAGAGAGGAGGGGTCTTTACACGCTGAAGGGGGACTTGGGGAGGAGAGAAACCCCTTTCTGAGTAGCCCAGAAATGCATGCACTGCAGCTTCTGTGTCTGGACCGATAACAGCCACTGTTCCTAATGACCCTTGTTCCTAAGCAATGTGTCCCAGGCTCGACATTTCTGTGTCAGCCCCGTGCTGACAGTGACCACAGCATACACCCCAGTGTGCTGGTGCTAACTGAACCCTGACAGTGCCCTCCCTGGGTCATCTTACTCTTCCGCATCCTTAATGCCTCATACAGCCAGTTCCTGTTTGCTGGTTGAAGGGAGGAATGAACCCATATGGTGGGAGAAGAGCAGAAGAGGCAGAGGGATCAGGTAGAGCTGGGTTCAAATCTCTGCTCCTCGTCTCCTAATTCTGTGGCCTTGGGCAAGTCACTTAGCTTTTCTGAGCCTCAGTAGTCTTATCTGTGAAATGGGATACCTAGTACCTGCCTTGCTGTGTTGCTGTCAGGTTCGATCCACAGTGTACCCAAAGGGTGGCACAGTGATTGGTGCCTGCTGAGCCTTTGTTCAGTAAACAAAGCAAGAACTTTCTTCTAAGTCTCTGCTCGTCCCTGAATCCATGTGTAGTGTGACTCACCCCTTCAGGACCCCATCTTTCTGGCACCTTTGGGTCCTCTGCTGCTCCCAAACTTCAAGCCTCAGTCTGTCCCACAAGGGGACAGACACAGGGGACAGAGAGCTGCCCACCTTCGCTTTGAGGGAGCCTGGAGGTCACCTCTTTTGTCCAACCCTCCCTCTGGCGGTCCTTGCCTTCCTACCCCAAGCTTCATCTCAGCCAGTCCAAAGGGACGTCCCAGAGAACAGGCAAGCTGGAAGGTGGAAGGTGCTGGAATTGGGAAAAAAGCCCCACGCTGGTGAGGGGTGAGTTCCTGAGCCTGGGCACCCTACACCCCCTGGGCTGGCCTGCTTCCTGCAGAAGGGTCCCTGGTACCTTCTATTTTCCCAGCCAGGAGGCTGGCGGGTTCCCACATTACCACATGAATGGGGCACAAGCACCACCCCTGCCCTACTCGAGCGAACAATTTGGCTAGCAAATTGACATAATTACAAGAGACAGCGAGGGAAGAAAAACGCCACCCCCACCCCCCTGGCCCCCCAGCGGGCGGCTCCCACCGAGTTCCTCGCGGCTTTGTGGGCTGGGCGCTCAGAGCTGATTAGAAACCTCGTGGCCTTTTCAAGAGCCCCAAGTGATTGGTCCCTTAATCTGATTACAATTTGCAGAGCCCTCCAGCCGCCTCTGAAGGGCCGTTCTCAAGCGCCCGCTAGATGATGGGCTAATACACACACACATACACACACACACACACACACACACACACACACACACACAGCACCCACTTGGGCCTGTCAGGAGGAGCTCGGCCACCTTTGTCATCATGCCTCACTCCCTCAATCAGGCACCTCAGGTGCCATTCCCTGTGCCCCAAACCTCAGACACACACAGGGCCTGACACTGCCCCTAATACCTGGGGTTGCCCATCTTTAGAGGGTCCCACACAGATACCATCCCCAGGCCAGAGGCATATGTGCATACGCCCCTGTGAGCACACCTTCTCATCTCCCACCCTCCTCCCTGCGGCTGCCCCGAGCATCCAGGGTGAGGCTTCGTGACTCCATCGCGGGCAGCCTCTCTCCCCAGCAGCAGTATTTCTGGGGCTCCTTGGGCTGCAGCTCCCACAGGCTTAGGCCCAGCAGGCCACCCAGACACCGCTCAGGCACAGGCTGCCCAGGCTCGGCTTCTCCCCTCCTGGGAATTCAGCTCACAGGGGCTTCTCCCCTCCTGGGAACTCAGCTCAGTGCCCTTAGCCATCCATGTCCAATTTGCATCTCTTAATCCCCAAGGCCGAGCCCCGGTGGCTCCTTTTCCTGTACTTGCTGGGGCTCTCATAGGCCCCAGCAGCTCAGAATAGGAGTGTGGTGGGGGGCAAAGCAGGGGCCGAAGGGGACAGAAGTGGGGGCTCTGCCCTTGTTAACTGCTCTGCCCAGGAGATGGAAGCTGGGTGTATGAGGATAGGGAACAGGTGCAGGGCCTTCCAGAGTGACCCCCCAGCCTGCTGTAACTCCATCTTTTGTGCACTCCAGGCTGGAGGCCCTGAGAAGGGTATTGTCTACTCAGGAACTCCATCCTTTTGCCAGATCCTAAATGCCTGGAGCCTGGAGCCAGAGAGCAAGGAACACAGAGCCCAGGTTCTGACACCCGAATCAGGATCAGTGACCTTGAATGAGTTACTTATCCGATCTGGGCCTCAGTTTCCCCACGTGTAAGATGGGAATGCTGCAGCCTCTCTCTCTCAGGGTTGCTGGGAGGCAAAATGAGCTGAGGCACAGAAGACCCTCAGCACGGCGCCCAGCACAGTCTGGCACTCCATGCCAGACTGTGTTAAAGTTCACCAGCCAAGAACAAGAGGGGACTTGAAGTACAACCATCAAACACATGGATGGGGTGGTCTGTGTGCACCCTCATATCCCTGTGTGGTGGTCTGTGTGTACCCCCGTATCTCTGTGTGGTGGTCTGTGTGCACCCCCGTATCCCTGTGGGGTGGTCTATGTGCACCCCCGTATCCCTCTGTGGTGGTCTGCATGCACCCCCGTATCCCTGGAGGGGTGGTCTGTGTGCACCCCATATTCCTGGAGGGGTGGTCTGTGTGCACCCCCGTATCCCTGTAGGGTGGTCTGTGTGCACCCCCATATCCCTGTGGGGTGGTCTGTGTGTGCACCCCTGTATCCCTGTGGGGTGGTATCTGTGTGCCCCTGTATTCCTGTGGGGTGGTCTCTGTGCGCACCCCCGTATGCCTGTAGGGTGGTCTCTAGGGTGGTCTGTGTGCACCCCCAGATCTCTGTGGGGTGGTCTGTGTGTGCACCGCTGTATCCCTGTGGGGTGGTATCTGTGTGCCCCTGTATTCCTGTGGGGTGGTCTCTGCACCCCCGTATCCCTGTAGGGTGGTCTCTGTGTGCACCCCCGTATTCCTGTAGGGTGGTCTCTGTGTCCCCCCGTATCCCTGTAGGGTGGTCTCTGTGTGCCCCCCTGTATCCCTGTAGGGTGGTCTCTGTGTGCACCCCTGTATTCCTGTAGGGTGGTCTCTGTGTGCACCCCCGTATCCCTGTGGAGCGAAACTCAGGCCCTACAGGCTCCCTGAGGACCTTCACTTTACAGCTGGGTTTTCCAGGACGAGCTTCTCAGTTGCCAACATTTGTCAGCTCTACCTGATCAGGTGACCCAGTGCTGGTTTGGGAAACAGGGGCCTCCACTCAGCTCTTTCCCAGGGATTTGAGGCAGGAGAATGGGGTCTGAAAGAGGATATCTAAGGAGGTGCATGTGGACTGGAGAGCACAGGCTACTGATTGCCAACCCCTCCTTTGTCTGCATGGAAGCTGAAAAATGAAGGTACTTCTGATTGGTCCCCTCCCGCAACCAATCAATCAGACTGGTCGTGGGGCCTACTCTTCCCTTCCTGCAACCAATCAGACTGGTCGTGGGGCCTACTCTTCCCCTCCTGCAACCAATCAGACTGGTCGCGGGCCATTACTTCATTTGCACAGAGTGAACCAATGGGAAACCCCTGAGGGGTATTTAAACCGCAGAAAATTCTGTAACTGCCACTCTTGAGCCCTTGCTCGAGCCCTCTCCTATCCTATGGAGTGTACTTTTATTTAAAATACATCTCTGCTTATGCTGCTGTGTTTTGTTTGTGTGTTTTGCTAAATTCTTTGTTCAAAACGCCAAGAACCTGGGCAACTCCACTTAACCGAACATATGTTGGCAAGCCAGCCAGGAGGTAAGCCCAAAGTTTGGGATTTATTTTTCTCTTTTTCTTTTCAACTCAGGACCCTCGGTGCACAGAGGCAACTGCAGGTTTCTGGCCAGGCCCACTGTCTGGTGAGACCGTAAGGTTTCTCTACGGAAGCGCCTGACCCCCACCGCCCAGCTTGGGTGAGGGACCCAGTCCTTTTCTCTTTTAGTCTTTCAGCTGCTGTCTCCCAGCAGACGCTTAGTAACTGAGGGCAGCAGGCCAGGACCACTCTCTGGTGTTACTTGAAGGCCCAGGAGGGAATGGGGACAGCTGCCTGCTGGAGGGGGGAAGGACTCTTTTCTATCTTGTCCAGTTACCATCCCTGAGCCCTCCATGTGTGATGCAATTGGCAGCGGCTGCCCATCCAGGGTGAACCCACACATGCTTCAGGCAAGTTAAACTTTGTTTCCTTATGCTAAATTCTTCCCTTTCCCTACTCAACTGGCTAAGGACAGGTCAGAAGGCTTGGGCAGCTCGTTTGTGTGAGTCATGGGAGAAGGGGGATTCATAAAAGGGAATTTATGTACCATTTAATCTTGTCTAAATTTAGAGAGTTAAATAATTGTTTTAAGTGGGATAGGAAAAAAAATCCACAGGTTTGACTGAAAATTAATTTCTAGAAGCCAGGTTCTTCATCCAGGGACAAGAGGGAAAGGTCATAGTGAGCCATCAGCAGTGGATGAAACCGTTCTACAGTGGTGTCAGATCTAAGGTCAGAGACGGACGGCAGACTAAGATGGGGCCCTAAAGTGGGGTACCCCAGTTAGGGCCCTGAATTTTTCCAGAGGGATGCCCTATGTAAAATTTGAGTCACCTACTGAGCCCTCCACTTTTCAAAGTCCTCTTTTCCAGACCACTGTGAGCAACTCTCCATAGGTTCCACCTGCTTCCTCTATGGGCAACTCTCCATAGGTTCCACCTGATTCCCTGCTTGGCTATATCCTCCACCATTGAAGTTAGCTTGACTCTGATGATCTAAAGAGAAAATGTATGGTTCTTTTTCTGCAATATTGTTTGGCCCCATTATGAGCTGCCCAGCCAGGAAACAATGGTGGTCAATGGTTGCCTTAATTATGACACCACCCTGCAATTAGACCTATTTTGTAAAAGGCAGCACACATGGTCAGAAATCCCATACGTATGGGCCTTTGTGGCTCTATACCAAAACCCAATAATCCCCCTAAAGGAAAGTCTGAAGGCAGAACGAGATACAGATGACCCCTTTTCACACGGGCCACCTGTCTCAGGGTAACAGCAACCACCCCCATATAGGCCTTTGTCAAGTGCTCCTGATGCTAAAACCCAAACCCTGGGGACAGTACTAAGCCCCCTCACGCTTGGACAGGAGCAACCTATTCAACTCTCCTTCCAGCCCTGCTACCCCTTAGGAAGGAGCAGGAGCTGAGGGGCCAGTCCTAGTACAGGCCTCCTTCTCTGTAACTGCTACACAGCAATGTAGGGAAAAGCAAGGAGGCTATCCCGAGAATCCCCAGAAATTCTCAGATGGGTTCCAAACTTTGATCTTAGCCTTTGATCTCTCATGGAGAGTTGTTCAATTCATTCTAGCAATGTATTGCATCCCTTTTGAAAAGGGACGGATTTTTGAGGCTGCCCAAAACCTCAGGGCAATCACCCAGGCCCAGACAGTCCCCACTACTGACCCTCACTGGGACTATAACACACCAATGGGAATGAACAACTGGGCTAAATTTCTTGAGGCTCTCCTTGGAGGAATGAAAAAGGGAAGAACTAAGTCAGCAAACTGTAAAGTAAGTGAGGTTACATAGGGCAAGGAGAAAAATCCAGCTGTATCTTATGGCAGGCTGAAGGAAGCCTTTAAAAAATATACTAATCTGGACCCTTTGTCTCCCAGAAGCAAAATATTAATAGCACAACATTTCATCAGCCAATCCTCCCCAAACATGAGAAGCTCCAAAAGCGACAGATGGGGCCACAAACTAGTCATAAGCAGCTCCTTGAGACCACCTTTATGGTGTATAACAATCGCGATCTGATGGAAGGAAAAAGGGAACAGAGTAAAGAAAAATGGCAAGCCAAAGTTATGGCAGCCGTCATTGGCGATGCCCCAAATGCCCAAAAAGCATCCAAGGGAAACCCACAGGGCCATGAGGATGATGCCAGAAAGGACGCTTGCTTCAAGTGCAAGAAAGCTGGGTATCGGGCAGAGGACTATGCTAATCCCCCCTCCCCCCAGGCCCCTGCTGAAAATGTAAAAACACCAGTTACGACCCCTGGCACTGGAGGATTGACTGCCCCTGCTCCCGCTGAGGGGCTCTGTTAAGCAAAGCTCTAGCTATGCACAAGGAGGAGTCAGATGAAGACTGAAGGGTTGCAGGGTCTTCCTCACTACCGCTGTCCAGGAACACCGTAAGCGCCGGGTAACTCTGGATGTCATGGACACCCAAATTCAGTTTCTTTTTGATACAGGGACAAATTACTCTGTCTTTACTGCTTATACAGGAAAACTTTCTTCCTGCTCCACGAGTATTATGGGATGGAAGGAAAGCCACAAACAAGATCCTTTACTTCTCCTTTGATCTGTCAATTTGAGATACAAATCTTCCAACGGGGATTTCCAGCGGTTCCGAGATGCCCAGTCCCCCTGTTATACTGTGGTTAAAATAGGGGCACTACTACAATTTAAGCATCAGCCAGTGAAATTGCTAATAGTCAAAAATACAGACAGTGTCCCAGACCACATTAATAAACAGGTTAGCCTGCTCGCGTGGTATACTGGGAAACCAGGGAATGCCAAGACAGCAGTGTCAGTCAGAATATGGCTTAAAGACCCCAGCTATTTTCCCAATTGAAAACAATACCCAATTAAGCTGGAAGCAAGAAAAGGCCTAGCACCCTTAGTTGAGGTATTATTTGCCGACGGGCTCTTAAAACCCTGCAATTCTCCCTGCAACACGCCAATCTTACTCATTCTAAAGCTTTTGGGGGACTACCAGCTAGTTCAGGATCTCAGAATAATTAATGAGGCTGTAATCTCTGTCCACCCATTGATGGTGGATTCATATACCCTCCTGGCTCAGGTGCTAGGGGATGCAAAATGGTTCTCAGTCCTATACCTAAAAGGTGCTTTCTTCTTCATTCCTCTGGTCCCAGAGTCCCAGTACCTTTTTGCCTTTGAGAAAATCCTAATACCATAGAAAAACAGCAATACACTTGGCCGGCGCTCCCCTAGGGCTTTCGGGATGGCCCCCACTTATTTGCCCGAGCCTGAGAGAGGGATCTGAGAGTCTGCAATGGGAGGACGGGAGCACATGGCAGTGTGTGGTTGACCTTCTCATGGGTAGCCCAATCCAAGAGGCTTCTGACCAAAATAGTATAAAAACCTTACATTTCTTGGCTGACAGGTGATACAAAGTGTCCAAAAGAAGGCTCAGATCGCCCTCTAACAGGTCCACTATTTAGGGTATGTCTTGACGCCTGGAACCTGACAAATATCCTCAGAATGAGTGCAAGCCATCTGTGGTTCGCCGCCCCCACCCCCCACCCCCACCAAGCAGCAGCTTCCTTCTTTTTGGGGAATGGCCAGGTTTTGTGGAATATGGGTACCAAATTTAGGGGCTCATAGCAAAGCCCCTATTAAACAACAAAGAGGCCTGAAAACGAGTGAATGAATGGACCCGGAAATGACAGAACTCTTGCCAAGCTAAAATAGGCCCTTACCCAGGCTCCAGCTGTTGGCACCCCAGACCTAACTAAGCCCTTCCCTTGTATGTAGCAGAGAATAAGGGCATAGCTGTGGGAGTGTAGCTAGCCCAGAAATTCGGATCAGAACACAGATCAAATGCCTACTTTTCAAAGATGTTGGAGTGAGTGGCCTCAGGATGGCCGGGTTGCCTGAGGGGAACAGCAGCCACCGCTATGGTAGTGGAGGAAGCCGCTACAATCACCCTGGGCCAACTACTGGAAGTTCTAACCCCTCCATCAGGTAAAGTCAGTCTTAGAGATAAAGGGACACGTTTCGATGATGGGGGAAAGGTTAACCAAATGCCAGGCCATGCTCCTGGACAATCCAGATGTAACCCTTAAAACTGTAACACTTTGAATCCAGCTTCATTGATACCCAATAACTGATCATTCCTGTGAGCAAGTCATTGCACACGCATGTGTTAGCTGGCCTAATTTAAAAGATTGGCCTCTCCCAGATTCTGAGGACTGGGTCACAGGTGGCAGTTCTATGTCAAATGTGGAGCACTGTACTGGGTATGCAATAGTCAGTCAATGCCCCGGCACATCAGCACAAAAGGCTGAAATCATTGCTCTTACCTGAGCATTAATGTTGGGACAAAAGAAAAAGCTTAACATCTATAGAGATTCTAAATATGCATTTCTTGTGGTTCACACTCATGCTACAATCTAGAAAGAAGGGGGATTACTTGCTAGCAAACACTCCCCCATAAAGCCTGGGCCCAAAATTCTTCAGCTATTGGAAGCAATACACCTGCCAAAGGCTGCAGCTATAATCCACTGTAGGGGGCATCAAAGGACTAACCCCTAGAGCACAAGGGAACAGAAGGGCTGATAGAGAAGCCAGAGCAGCAGGCCTCAGGACGCAGTCGCAACAGGTGCTAGCACTGCCTCCTTTCTGTGATTTCCCGGTAGAACCTGAGTATACACTACAGGAAGAACAGTTAGGAAAGGGGCCAGGGAGACAAAAACAAGGATCCCGGTGGTATGTGATGTCAGAAATACATCTCCCTCAAACAGCCCAGTGGAGAAGTATAAAAACCCTGCATGACTCCTTCCTTATGGGGAAAGGTGCCACCCCGGCCATACTTAACAGGCTCCTCATTGGGCCTGACTTGGCTTCGGTGGTTAAGCAGGTCTGTCAAGCCTGCTCACTGTGTGCACTTGACAGCCCGGGAAACAAAATGCCTTCTCTAATAGAACCAGTCCAGAGGAGGGGAACTTAGACTTCACCCATATGCCAGCTGGCAGAGGACACAAGATTTTGTTAGTGCTAATAGATACCTTTACTGGTTGGGTCAAAGCTTACCCTACTAGAACAGAGAAGGCTAGTGAGGTTATAAAGATTCTCTTCAAAGAAATAATTCCCCTGTTTGGGTTGCCTCAGAGTCTCCAAAGTGACAATGGCGTATCCTTTATCTCCCAAATAACTCAAGGGGTTGCTAAGGCTCTTGAAATCCAATACTATTTACCTTCAGCATGGAGGCCTCAATCCTGCAGGAAAGCTGAAAGGGCTAACCAAACTCTAAAATGAGCATTAGCTAAACTATGTCGGGAAACATCAAAAACTTGGGTCAGCTCACTGTCCATAGCCCTCTTAAGGATCTGTAATACCCCTAGAGCAAAGATTAATATAACCTATACGAAGGCCATTCTTAACTAATGATCTACTTACTTATCCAGAAATAGCTGGTTTAGTAAAATACCTAGCTAACCTAGGACAATTTCACCAGGTTTTAGAAAAGTTTAGAGCTCAAAGCCTCCCCATACTGGGAACTAACCAGCAACCCAAAATCAGGCTGAGGGATAAGGTAGTTGTTAAAACACAGAAGGAGGGGTCACCTGCTCAACAATTGCAACCCCAATGAAAGGGACCGTTTTCAGTGGTACTGGCTACAGCTTCTACAGTCAAGGTACTAGGATTAGATAGTTGGGTACATCTTTCAAGGATCAAGTCTGTGATACCCAAAGTCCTGGACCAGGAGCCTGAAGTACCTGTTTAAGGCAGCCAAAAGACGAGTAAATGCCTACCAACTTTCCTTGGTGTTTTTGTTGCATAGTTACTGTAGGCTGGATAATGGCAGCCATGTTTTTATATATTTTTTTTTCAGTTTAATTGCTTACTTTGAAATGATTAGAATCACTTCCTTTGTAGTCATTAAGCAGAATGTTGTGATTCATCCCTATAACCAACATTCCTGACAGCAGAGGTACCCACCTGCTCAAGTTCCCACTAAATCTTTTAACCAAATTCATTTCCTCTCACCTAGAGAGCATCAAGCTTCAGATGATCATGTGACAAGGTTTCCAGCCAGTTCCAAATGAAGACAACACCCCGGCCACCAAGAAACTACCCTGACTGTCTCCACTCAGTAGATGAGGGCGGGAGTTCCCAGATGCCCAACAGGTAAGACTGCGCCTCGAGTCAGTGTGAAGTAGTTACAGAAGAAAGATCATGAGTCCCCCTGTCTCCCGTAAAGATTTCTGGAGATCATGTCCCTCGGGGGAAAATGAGGCAGGAGAACAGGGTGGAGGCAGGAAACCTAAGGCTGATGCATGTTGACTGGATATCAAAGGCAACTCCCTTCTCAACCCTGCCTTTTTCTGCATGGCATTTGCTGCCTGACCATTGGAAACTAAAGTGCCTCTGATTGGTCCCCTCCCACGGTGGTGAGCCTGCTCCGCCCCTCCTGCAACCAATCAGACTAGTTGGAGGCCTACTCTTCCCCTCCCACGGTGGTGAGCCTACTCCGCCCCTCCTGCAACCAACCAATCAGACTAGTTGGAGGCCTACTCTTCCCCTCCCACGGTGGTGAGCCTACTCCGCCCCTCCTGCCACCAACCAATCAGACTAGTTGGAGGCCTACTCTCCCCTCCCGGAACCAATCAGACTGGTCATGGCCTCTACTTTGTTTGCACAGAGTGAACCAATGAGAAACACCTGGAGGGTATTTAAACCCCAGAAAATTCTGCGGCCCAGGCTCTTGAGCTGCTTGCTGGAGCCCACTCCCACCCTGTGGAGTGTACTTTTGCTCTGGCTCCCCTGCTTTGTGCATTTTGTCCAGTTCTTTGTTGAAAATGCCAAGAACCTGGACAGCTACCCTCAAACAGTAACAGATGCGCTGGGCATAGACTCCCAGTGCTGCCTCGACCTTGCCCAGGAGGGAGCTGGAAGCCCACACTGGGCCCCTGCCCTCCCTGCGTGACCCCATGATCCAGGTCACCTGATCAGGAGGAGGGGTGAGCCCCAGAGCACTAAAAGCCTGGCCCTGGGTTGGGCCCAATACTGTTAGCCTGGCTGTGGCCAGGATTGGGGTGGGGGGCAGTGGGAGGTGGGCTTCAGGAACCCCCGCAACAGTCCCCCACCTTCCTCCCACACCACCCCACATCCACGCATACAGCGGGCCCTTGGCAGTCCCTTGGTGGATGTGTGGGGCTGGGCCAGGCGGCTTCGCCGGGGGAGGGAGGCTGGGGCTCGGATCAGCTGAAATCAAAGCCACAGCTCCCCTCCCTGCCACGCCGCACCCCTGCCGAGCGCCGCGCACCTCCTCCTTTGTCACAATGTTTTTCAATCCGGTGAAGCAAACTGTCCAATTAGAGCCAGGGCCTCCGGCTTCCATCTTTGCCGATGTTTAATTAACATGCTCCTCTTGGCAGCTGCTGACAAGTTCCAGAAACAGGTTGTAAAGGGTTTTTGTCTTTACCCAGCATGGAAAATGAGGGGTGTTACATCGCGGGAACATGAATAGATTGCATTTCAACTCCCTCCTTCCTCTCCCCCCTGCACCGGAGAGAGGCATGCAGCCGTGTGTGTGTGTGTGTGTGTGTGTGTGTGTGTGTGAGAATTGCAAGGGGGTGGGGAGGGCGGAGTTGGAGGCTGAGAGACCTCCTCCCTCTTCCCTCACCTCTTCTTCCCAGGAGCCTTTGCTCCACGAAAGATCCGGATTCCATACCTTTTTCTCCAGCTGGCACACTTTTGCATCACCTCTCTTCTAGCCAGTAGCAGACCTGCCCATGGGTCTGTGTCCATACTGTTCCTTTGCCATCCTTCTGGTAAACTCCTATTCACCCTCCAGAACCCTGCTCTGGTGACCCTGCTTTGGGAAGCCAACTGGGCACAGACTGCCTGTCCAGCTACACCTGTTAGAGTTCAGAGTGGATTCTGTGCATCAGGTCTGTCCCCCAGCTAGACTGAGCCCCTGAGGGCATGAAGTGTGTGTTACTCTGCCCAGGGTGGTGGTGGGCCTGGAAGATCCACCCTCCTGAAGTCTTCCCCCACTGTCCAGGGAGAAGGCGGCTGGCTTGGCAGAGAGGAAGAATGGAAGGGATGGGGAGGAGGAGTTGGGCCTAAGGGAGCCCCAGAGTCCCTCTGTCTCCCATAAAGATTTCTGGGATCATGTGTCTCGGGGGTCGGGGGGGAGGAATGAGGCATGAGAATAGGGTCTGGAGGCAGGAAACCTAAGGTCAATTCACACTGACTGGATATCCGAGGCAACTCCCTTTTCAATCCCGCTTTTTTCTTCATGGCCATTGCTGCCCAGAGCAGGACCACATGGAGGGTCCCACAGGGATGCCAGCTTTCTTAAGGGCTGAGTTTCTGGAGTAGGTAATGGAGGGGCCCTGAAGCAAGATCCCAGCCCAGAGCTGAGCCCTGCTGTGTGCCTCAGGCTGAAGGAGGCTCCAGCACCCAAGTTTTGCCTCTTCAGCCTGGGATGGTTTTTCTTGCAATGTAGGTAGTACCTTTGGATGAAGGTAAGGGCTGGGGCAGAAGCAGGTCTCTGGGGTCCTTTTCTCTCTCAAACCGTCCCCACTGGAGCATTCACACTCACTTTACAAAGGACATCAGGAATGTTTATTCCTGGAGGCTGCCACCTACGTAACACAGAGTGGTCTGGGGGACCCAGGGAGCACAGGAGATGCTGGCTGTGGTACAGGCAGGGGGTAGAAGAGCCTCGTAGGTGGTGACTGGCATCTAAGTTGTTTCCTGGAAGAGCTCAGGTTCACCCCCAGGCCCCAGGCCCACTCTGAGCACGTGTTTCACCAACGTGGTCAAGACCCAAGCAGAAGCAGAACTTTTGCAGCCAGAACCTGGCTTGGACACCCACTTCACAGCTTCTCCTGCATTCTCAGTCAGACTCTCTGGGATGAAGGGAAGGAGTGGGATGGAGGCTCATGGGGCCAAGCCAGCAGTGGGGATGCTGCTTGCTTGCTCTTTGTCCCCAGGTGGTAGGCCAGCACCAGCTCCTCAGGAGCCCCGGGACGGTCTGCAGCCTGCAGGGAGACAGCCGAGATCAGTGGGTCACTGCTGGGCCCTGCTGCAGCCTCTCGGGCACCATCTTCTTTTCTGGATGGGGTGGAAATTCAAGGCAATGGGGCAGAGCCCCACCTTCCTCTTTCCTGGCACCTAACATCCTCTCTTGCCGCATCACTCAGCCTCTTGCCCCAGACCCAGCTATTTCCAAGCTCTGGCCTCCAAGGAAGTTAAATAACAATTAACAGTAACAATGACCAGCAAGGACCCCAGCTTCTCCACTTGCTGGTTGTGTGATCTTGAGGAATCTGAACTTCCCTGAGCCTCAGTTTCCTCATCTATTAGAAAGAGGGCAGTCATTCTACTTGCTGTGCAGAGATCTTGGGAAGGTAAGATGTGGAAGCCATGAGCAAGGGCTTGGTGCCTTCCACAGAGGAGGCAGAGCATGAGTCGATGGAAGGAAGGAGGGGAGGGTGGTTCTCATCTGAGCTGTGCAACGGAATACAGCCAAACCTTTTATAGATGAGGAAATCGAGGCTCAGCCTCTAGGCTGAGGTCTTCCAAGTCACAGCCAGCAGGCATAGTCACACAACCAAGTGTGCCCCAGGTCTCCTTCTCTATGGCTCCTAGGCCCCCATGCCTTCAGATGTTCTGTGTCTGTCCTGGATGTGCATTGTCTGACTCTGAGAAGGTACCCTGCCAACTCCATGTGCCCACTGCGCCCAGGCAGGAGGGGTGGGAGCCCTCATTTCTCGATGTTTGCTTTTTGCCTCTTTACCGGCAGCATCTGATTCTGAGAGCTGGGCCCCTACTGGGAGAACCTCCCTGCCATCCCCATAGACCAAGCCCATGCTCACCTGCTCCTCATGGGGCCCTGGGCGCCTAGGGTACCAAGGGTACTGAGGAAGCCATGGGTAGTGGGGATGTCATGGATACTGAGGGCACTGAGGATGCTGAGGGCTTGAAGGTGGGGTCCTCAGGAATGTAGACAGTGCTGTTCCCTTCAGGAATCTGCAGAAAGAAGATGCAACTCCAAGGGCCCTGTCCCAGGCCAGGCAGGGTGACTAGAATATCCTGGAGCTGCAAATGGTGTGTAACGGGCGCCACCTTGTGATTGCCATGCAGATCACATGCCACAGAGAGCACGGTGGTCCTTCGACACCGGCATCCTGCCCCTACCCCATACTAGGCACCGTCCTGGGTGCTGGGGCGTGGCAAGGATGAGAAGCGGTCCTTTCCCCATGAGGGCAATGGTGACGCCTTCCCGTGAAATACCCAGAGACAGTAAGAGTTGTAAATGCACACGAGAGGCTTATAACCCAGCCTGGGGGTGCTGAGAAGGTGTGCTGAACCCACTTTTAAAAGATGAGTAGGAGTAAGGGCCAGATGTCGGGTAAGAGGCAGTATGGCAAGCTCTGTCAACAGTAGGCAGGTCGGAAACAGGCGGGGAAGGTGCAGGGAAGGCCAGCAGTGGGTAGAGAGGTGGAGTTGGGGGGGCAGATCAGCCCTGCCCTTGCCTGGTCGGTGGTCCTGGGGAACATTGGTCCAATCCCCATCCTCTGAGCAGCCACCTCACTTCCAAGGTAACCCCCCCAGGGGCTCGGGGACTGCCGGATGCTGTTCCTACCATTGGCACGGAATTTCATTATTCCCAACCAGGTGCAGCCAGCCCACCACACCCATGGGTTTTGTATCAGCAGGTTACACCTACCGCAGGTTGAAAATATTCAGAAAAAGCAACAAAAAATGACAATGCAACAACAACAAAAATAAAACGGCATTTACATTGTGTTAGGTATTATAAGTAATCTAGAGATTACGTAAAATATATGGGAGGAGACATGTAGGCTTATATGCAAATATTATGCCAATTTCTATCAAGGGCTTGAGCATCCCAGTGAGGGATCCTGCAACCAATCCCGAGAGGTTACTGGGGGACAGCTGTCCTGCTCAAGGTGTACAGAGCTGAGAGGTGTGAACTCGGAATGAATTATAAAGATCAAAACAGAACCAAGAGGGAACTTCTATTTGGGGGAACTGATAACATTTCTGATTTATTTCATTAGTGTAAAATCTGTGTGGTTTCTAATTGTGGTGTCTAAAATAGTTTAAGTTCTAACCATTAGATATAGACTAGAAATAATTGTGCTGTGAGAAAAACTTTATTGGGAATGTAATAACACAGAACAATCCTTATGATAGGTAAGGAGAAAGAGAAGGATACTAAATTGGGTGAATAATACAATCTCAACTACGTAAGAAAAATCTATGCAGACAAAAGGAAGGAAATATACCAGAAAATACAAATACTGCTTGACATAGGGTGATGAGATTTCTATTTTTCTCTATTTCCAGATTTTTTTTTAATGAGCATTCAGTCATTTTTAATTTTAAAAATTTTTAAGAATTTAAGAGACATTCATTATGTGCATGAAATTAGCTTATGGTAGTTACTAAATTTACCCTGAAAACTTCTGGTATGATTTTAAAAATACTGAGCCAAGTGAAAGGCATTATGGGTGGTCCCTTGTCCCAGGAGCTACAGACACAGGCCAGTCCTCATGCTTGTCACGAGGGGACAGTACAGGAGGCATGAGGGGAATCCTGCCATCCTCCCTCATCCAATGGCAGGCAGGCACCTCCAATCATGATTCATGGGGAGAGGCCGGCCTGAAGTCACAGAAAGCCCAGACTGCGGCATGTTCTTAAGGAAACTGAGTTCTACGACATTCCACCACTTTCAAATCTACAGTGTTTCTCAAGCTGCTGGAAGCGGTGGAAGGTTGCAGAGCTCCGTTTTTCTTTCTTTCTTTCTTTTTTTTTTTTTTTTTTTTTTTTTTTTTGAGACCGAGTCTGGCTCTGTTGCCCAGTCTAGAGTGCAGTGGTGAGATACCGGCTCACTACAACTTCCGCCCCCTGGGGTTCAAGCGATTGTCTTGCCTCAGTCTCCTCGGTAGCTGCAATTACAGGCACGAGACACTCGGCCTGGCTAAATTTTGTATTTTTAGTAGAGACAGGGTTTCATTGTGTTGGCCAGGCTGGTCTCGAATTCCTGACCTCAAGGGATTTGCCTGCTTTGGCCTTTCAAAGTGCTGGGACTATAGGCATGAGCCTCCACACCCAGTCTGGAATTCAGTTTCTGTGTCAGAATCACCTGGGAGCTTGCACCTGCAGCCCCGGGTCCTACTGAATCAGAACCTCTAGGGTGGTGTTGGGGAAGGTCTCCAGGTGATTCTTATGGAGATGGAAGCTGAGCACTGCACTGTGATTTCCAACCCAAGCTGGCTGGCTGGCTTTTTTTTTTTTTTTTTTTTTTTTTGAGACAGAGTCTAACTCTGTTGTAAAGGCTGGAGTGTAGTGGCGCAATCTTGACTCTGCAACCTTCACCTTCCCAGTTAAAGAGATTCTCGTGCCTCAGCCTCCTGAGTAGCTGGGATTACAGGCATGCGCCACCACGCCCGACTGATTTTTGTATTTTTAGTAGAGATGGGATTTCACCATGTTGGTAAGACTGGTCTCAAGTTCCTGACCTCGTGATCCACCCACCTCGGCCTCCCAAAGTGTTGGGATTACAGGCGTGAGCCACCGTGTCCAGACTATTCTTTCTTATGGCATCTTGCTCTGTTGCCTAGGCCGGAGTGCAGTGGCACCATCATAGCTCACTTCAGCCTCCACCTCCTGGACTCAAGTGATCTCCTGCCTCAGCCTCCAGGGTAACTGGGACTACAGACGCATGCCGCTACATCGGGCTAATTTTTCTACTTTTTTTGTAGAGAGAGGGTCTCCCTGTGTTGCCCAGGCTAGTCTTAAACCCTTGGGCTCCAGCAGTCCTTCAGCTTCGGCCTCCCGGTGTGGGGATTAGTCGTGAGCTACAACATCCAGTGAAAATCGGCTTTTCTAACCAGTTTTCAATGCTGATGGTGCTGGCCACCATACCATGGGGACCACTGCGCTAGAATAAAGCTGACTGAGTCTTTAGGGACAAGAGTAAACTCCAGCTGCAGCCCCGAGCTTGCTTCTGTCACCCTCCCCCCGCCGCCCCCCGCCCAGGGTTGCAGAAAGAGGGGTACACACCACCCACTCCAAGCCCGGGGATCTAGAGGGAAGAGGAGGAACGCGTCTTCGACTCCTTGAGATGTAGCCTTCCCCGATGAGGTGGGGTGATGCAGGCGCTGACCCCTCCCCTGGTGTCTGACTCCCCAGGCCCCAGCCCAGCTGATGAAGGCAGAGGTGGGAAGGAACGCCTCTGGTCTCCTTCACAGGGACAAATTCATAGAGCTCACCTCCCAGTAGACCGCATCCTCAAAGCAGTTCTCATCTGAAGGTTGTCCCCAGAATGGTAATCTCAAAATGAGCCCTACAGAAAGTTGGAGATCACAGGATGTCAGGAAATGCTTTCTCTCTGCCCACCCCAGCCATTTCTCTCAGCTGGGAGAATCCTCCTGGGGCCCTTGGGCTGAGATCCAAATCTCCCCAGTCCCGTAGCCAGAAGTGCAGAGCTCAGGAGTTCCTGGGAGGTCCAGGCTGACCTGTACTGCCCACCCTTGGGTTCCCCACCCAGGGAGCCCCAAAGCAGCCCCCCTTCTCTGGCCCAGCCACTCCTGCTCACCCACAATGATGCCACCCATCAGGGCCATGCCCAGGGTCACCAAGAGACCATAAATCTGGAACTTTGCTTGTGTTCTTGGGGTCCAGTCTGCCTTCGAACCTTGAAAGTCAAAGGAATGGACAAGCCTGGGGTGGAGACAGGGGGCAGGTCAGGGCCCCATGGGGAAGCCAAGTAACCGCTTGCTCCACCCCAAACATACGAGCGGGTACCACAGGCCTCAGCCTTCCGATTCGCAACATGGGGACACCGGACTTATTGGTTGGTCTCTAAGACTTCTGGGAAGTGACAGGCTGGGGAGGGAGGCCCATGAAACAGCTGGTCCAGAGCAGGGAAGGAAAGGGAGAGAGACACCGTCGGGTCCCAGAGGAACAGCAGGAGGAAGGGATGAGAAGGAAGGGGATGCTCCAGCCCGCCACGCCTCCGCCACATTTACCCTTCTTCTCCGTAGACTTCCGGGCTGGCAGAGGCCGCCGTCACGGCACCCACGATGCCGCCTATGATGCCGGGAATGCCGTGCAGGTTGTTAATGCCACATGTGTCCTGGATCTGCAGCCGGGACTCCAGGAATGGCTGGAGAGGAGAAGCGGGTGCTGCTCAGGCTGGGGGCTGCAGCAAGGGTGTGGGGGTGACCCTCAAATACCCAGACTCGGGGGTCTCTAGCCCTCAGCCCCCTCCCTAGGAGCTCTCAGCTCACTGCTGGGAACACAAAGACCTCAGCGTTCTCCAGTCCTTTGGGCACTTACGGTCAGGTATACGAAACCCAGGGTAGAGAAGATGCCACAGAGGAAGCCGACGATGAGGGCGCCATACGGCATGAGCATCATCTCAGCAGCGGTACCCACGGCCACTCCTCCCGCGAGTGTGGCATTCTGGATGTGCACCTGGACAGGGCAGGCAGAACGGGCAGGAACTCAGTCTTTTCCTGGAGTACCAGGACTGGAGGGGCTCACTTACTGATTTGGGGGGAGGGGTGCAGCCTGGGCCTGGGAGCCAGGGATGGCTCGGAGTTCACCTCAGCAAGCCAGGAGCATGCAGAGGACTCCAGCCCCTGCCAGGACTTGCTACTGCTGCCCCGTGTCCCTCCCTCTGCACACACCGCCCATCCCCTCCAGCAGGTCTGGGCATTTTCCACGTGCTGGAAGCCCTGACAGCAGCCTTACAGTTTTTATGTGCGCCATGTACACCTGTGTGCCAGACTAGCATGTCTGAATGTTCTTGCCAAGGCTGCAAGTCCACATCAAGTGCCTATGGGGTAAGACATTCGCACGCAATGGCCACTGTCCGAGTGCTAACCTGTCCCGGGTACCGTGCTGCTGGCTGTGGAGCTTAGCTTTTTCCATAGCTACAACAAGCCTGCAAGGTGCGGACAGCTACCTTGCAACATTTTCAGATGAGGAAACTGAGGTGAGGGCAGGTAAGTGGCTTGACCAAGACCACAGAGCTAGCAAGAGGTAGAACGGTGTCTTGATCCAGGCCTTGTGGCCCCAGAGTCCCATCCTTGACCCTATTCCATGTCCCTCCCTGTAGGTGGGTGTGGATACACACAGGTGTGCCAGTCAGTGTGCCTGATTCTCTTCCCCAGGTACCTGAGTCCCCACCTCTTTGCATGGTGACAGTGTCCCCAAATAATGGATACTCCTGACAGCGTCTCAGCACACATATGCTCATGTCAAGATGCTTGTGTCAGATTATAACCCAGGTTGGGCACTGTGGCTCATGCCTATAATCCCAACTTTGGGAGGCCGAGGCGGGTGGATCACCTGAGGTCAGGAGTTGGAGACCAGCCTGACCAAGATGGTGAAACCCTATCTCTACTAAAAATACAAAAATTAGCTGGGTGTGGTGGCCTGTGCCTGCAGTCCCAGCTAGTCAGGAAGCTGAGACAGGAGAATTGCTTAAAACTGGGAGACGGAGGTTGCAGTGAGCTGAGATCGCGCCACTGTACTCCAGCCTGGGAGCCAGAGCAAGACTCCATCTTAAAAAGAATAATTACAAGATAAAGAGTGTCCTTATTTTTCCTGGAAAAATCTGCCAACTTCTATGGAATTTGGCCCCTCCTACGAATGGCAAAAATAGCCGCCGTGTGATATGAGGGACATTCTGCAACATGGCACTCCCCAAAACTTCCCCAGTTCAGTGGACAAAGCATTCCAGGGGTTGCCTCTCAGTGCATGGGATGGGGCAGGTGGGGTGACTGCAGGAAGCCTGGCTGGGCACAGTGGCTCAAGCCTGTGATCCCGGAACTTTAGGAGGCTGAGGCGGGGGGATCACTCGAGGCCAGGCATTTGAGACCAGCTTGGGCAATCACAGTGGATCTTGTCTCTACAGAATATTTTTAAAAGTTGATCAGGCGTGGTGATGCATGCTTGTACCTAGCTATTTAGGAGTTGAGGCAGGAGAATCGCTTGCATCTAGGATTTGGGGCTACAGTGAGCTATAATTGTGTCACTGCACTCCAGCCTGGGTGACAGAGTGAGACCCCATCTCTAAAAAATAAAACAGCAGCCTGAGGGCTGGTGTCTGGAGGTTCAGAGCCTGGCAGAGGGGATGCACCCCCAGCAACCCTGCTGGGCAGGCCACATGCACTGCTCAGCCCAGAATAAAATTAGCACCCGGGTTATGGGCAGGACGATGAGGAGTAAGAGCCACAGAAATAGCCAGACCTCCAAGAATCTCTCTCTGGGTTCTGCTGAAAACTGGCCATGTGCTCAAAACGAATCATTTCTCTCCCAGCCTCATCTGCAAGACAGGTGTGATGATCCCTCGGAGCTGTGGGCAGGCCATGGTGATGGTGCCCTCCAGGCCCAGGCACTCAGCCACACCCCCGATGCCCTCATGCTCACCATGTCTAGCTTGCCCTTCTTGTGCAGGGCACTGGATGTTGCCACTGAGGTAAGCACGCAGGCTGCCAAGGAGCAGTAGGTATTGATGGCAGCTCGGTGCTGGCTGTCGCCGTGGTAGGATATGGCTGAGTTGAAGCTGGGCCAGTACATCCACAGGAAGAGGGTGCCTGGTCAGACAGGGCCGACCGGCCCGGGGGGAGAGGCATTAGAGAGGCCCTCGGCTCAGGCAGGTGTCCTGTCTTTTAGCTCTGGAGATGCCCCCCACACCCAGCTATCTGCACCAAGAAGTCTACCCTGACCCCTGTTTCTGGGCTAAATGCCCCCACCCTGTTCCCACAGCACCAAGAGGGAGAATCTTTTCTCTGCTGTAGGGAGATCCTCCAGGTGGCACTGCTGTCTTTCACTACACTGTGAGGAGCTCCTGGAGGGCAGGGCTGGGTTTTGAGAGACCAGAACAGGTGTGGTCAGTGTGTTCTCTGGAATGAATGGACACAGGAAGTGGAAATGCCCATCCTGCCCTAGCCCAGGGATGGAGCGAGCAGTTCCTGGTTACCACTGTGTCTGCACTGGGACATTCTAGGGGAAATACAGGATGAGTGACCAACTTCTTTCAACTCCTTGGGAAAGAGGGACAGTCATATGGGATTCTAGAAGTGCCTACAGGCAACCTCTGTCTGGCCTTCCCCTAAAGAGAACTGGCAGCCACCCACCACCATACCATGTGGGATCAGGTCTGATCATGGCTGCCTTCACCCATCATGGCCACCTTCACCCATCACGGTGGCCCTCAGTCATCATGACAGTTCTCACCAATCATGGCAAAGAGGTCCGACTGGTACACAGAACTCTCTCTCTCCTTGCTCTGCTCTAGGTTGCGTCGGTAGAGGATCCGAGTCACTGTGAGCCCAAAGTAGGCGCCGAATGTGTGGATGGTCATGGAGCCCCCTGCATCCTTCACCTGGGGTACAAGGGGCCTGTCAGATCCTGGCACCTTCTCGCTGTCCCTCCTCATAGCAGTCCCCATCCTGCCACACACACACGCCCAGAGCTCCAGCCTTCTAGGACTCCTCTGCAGGTTGGAGCCGGGGGCCTTCACGGACCAATCAACTGGTAATGTGCAGAGAAGGCAGGGATCCCCACCAGCAAAATTCCAGGATGTCCTCACCCAGCAGATGTTGCTGTTCCCAGACGGAGAGACCCAGGCCTGGAGAGGGATTTACTCACGCAGCTGGAGGAGGAGGGCCAGAGGCAGAACCCAGGGAAAGCCCCTGTCGGCTTGCTCACCCGCTGGTTTCTGCCTCTGTGCCTCTCATTTGACTTCTTCAGGCCTCAGGCTCCCTGTTGATGCTACAGGGGTGATCGCAGTGACATAGCAGGGCTGTTGTCAGCATCTGTGCAGGCGACTTGCCCCTGGCGAGGGCCTGGCGCTCAACAGGTGCCTGACTAATGTTGGTCCTTCTCACACTCACCGCCCCTTCTCTTTAATAACCTCCTCCTCCCCTCTCAGAACCAGTCTCAGATGAATAGAATCACAGACTCACTCCTTCCCTTTAGATGGGGGAAACTCAGCCAGAGAGGTAAGTGTGTCATCCAAGGTTGTTGACAGGGCTGAAATTCTCGACTCCCAGCCTAGCAGATGCCTCTACTAGCTGTGTGACCTTAGGTGAGCCACTTAACCTCTCTGAGCCTCAGCTTTCTCATCTATAAAACGGGGGTAAGCCAGGCATGGTGGTGGCTCAGGCCTGTAATCCCAGCACTTTGGGAAACTGAAGCAGGTGAATCACCTGAGGACAGGAGTTCGAGACCAGCCTGGCCAACATGGTCTCTACTAAAAATACAAAAAATAGCTAAGCATGGTGGCACGTGCCTGTAATCCCAGGTACTTGAGAAGCTGAGGCAGGAGAATTGCTTGAACCCGGGAGACAGAGGTTGCAGTAAGCTGAGATTGCACCACTGCATTCCAGCCTGGGCAACAGAGCAAGACTCCGTCTCAAAAATAATAATAATAATGACATAAAATGGAGGTAATAATTGTGCCTATGTCAGAGCTGACGATTAAGAGTTCACCCATGGAAAGTATGCAGATTGGGGCCCAGCAAAGGGCCGGTGCACCTTACATGTGAACGATTACTGTGTTTCAACTTGAATCAAAGAGAGGCTGAAAGACTGTCGTGTGTTAAGATAATTTCTGTAGTAGATTGGGGAGGGGTTTTGAGGGCACAGGAGCTTTCTCTGCCTCCTTTTTTTTTTTTTTTTTAATCAAGTTTCCCTCTTGTAGCCCAGGCTGGAGTGCAATGGTGTGATCTTGGCTCACTGCAACCGCTGCCTCTTGGGTTCAAGATTCTCCTGCCTCAGCCTCCTGAGTACCTGGGATTACCCGTGCCCGCCACCACGCCCAGCGAATTTTGTATTTTCAGTAGGATGGGGTTTCTCCATGTTGGTCAGTCTGGTCTCGAACTCCCAACCTCAGGTGATCCACCCACCTCGGCCTCCCAAAGTGCTGGGATTGCAGGCCTTAGCCAGCACGCCTGGCCCTTTCCTGCCTCTTAACTCATCCCCAAGATATCACCTTATCAGCCTGTTTCAGATCTCAGTGACTGGCCCCGCAGCCTACCCCTGAACAAGCCTCTGTCCTCACTCTTCCTCGTCCCACCCCACGAAGTCTCCAAGGCCATTATTCTCCTCCTGGTGGCTCCTGGCTCCTCCACTTGTTCCCACTGTGCTAACCCAGTCTTAGTCCCATGATCTGTCACCACAGCGACCAGGACAACCTCTTAGCTGGGACTTCTGCCTCCCAAACGTTCTTGTCACGCTAGGGAAAGCGGTGTTTCCTTTACATGTGTCTGACCACATCACTCCCTGCTGACCTCCCCACTGCCCTCATGATTCAGGCGAGGCTCCTCAACACTGTTTCTTGAGGGCTGGGTGACCTGTGCTCACCGTCACCCATGACCTCCCTCTCAGCACAGCCCCTTTTCAGCCACAGCCACTGTGGAACCCTCGCTGTGCGTCTGTCTCCAGCCCTGTGTACTTGAAGCTCTTTCTGCTTCGAATGCCCTCACTTGCTCCTTCGCCTGCTGAGCTCCTGCGTGACTTCTGGCTTTGACGTCTCCTCCTCCAGGAAGCCTTCCTGACCTGCCAGGCTGCTTTGGACACTCTGCTCTGGGCCACTGAGCCCTTGCCCCTCCACGTGCTTCTTATCACAGCACGGGCTCACTGCCGATGTACTTCCTGGTTCCCTCACCTGACCGTTAGCTTCTCAGGGGCTAAGTGCCAGCCCCACCCACCTCTACCTCCTAGAGCCTGAAGCATTCCCTGACATGCAGTCAGACTCCTATGTAGACACTGGGCTAGGTGCTGGGGAGAGAGATGGTCCGGAAGGATAAGGCTTTCTTCCCTTCACAGATGAAATAAATGCAGGGGAGAAAATACACCAAAGCAGTTTGAAAGCAATGGGAGAGATGAGATAGACGGGGACACTGTCTAGAGAAAGCCTGCAGCACTTCTCTTAAGATAGGATACGCAAGGCTGAGCACAGCAGCTCACTCCTGTAATCCCAGCACTTTGGGAGGCTGGGGCAGGCAGATCGCTTGTAGTCAGCAGTTCAAGACCAGCCTGGCCAATATGGTGAAACCCTGTGTCTACTAAAAACACAAAAAATAGCCAGGCCTGGTGGCTTGTACCTGTAATCCCAGATACTGTGGAGGCTGAGGCATGAGAATCACTTGATCCTGGGAGGCAGAGGTTGCAGTGAGTTGAGATCGCACCACTGCACTCCAGCCTGGGCAACAGAGTGAGTGAGACTCCATGTCAACAACAAGAAAAAAAAAATGAGAGGCTGTGCACAGTGAGATTCAGTAATGCAAAGGACTGAGAGATGACCCTTGTGGGCACAGGGAACAGCCAATGCACAGGCCTTGGGGTAGGACTAAGCTCTGTGCCTGAAGAGCAGACAGCAAGCTATGATGAAGCCCAGGACAATGGGCAGAGAGCAGACAGCAGGTGGAGAGGAAAGTTGGTGCCAGAACAGGAAGGGCCTTATGACAAGCTGTTGTTTTCTCCTGAATGAAATGTTAAAACTGCTGAGAGATGTTCACTGGGTGAATGGTCTTCTGTGCATTATTTACAGGCCACTCTGGCTGCTGGAGGTGACTTGCCTTAGGGACAAGGAAGGCAAGGATCCAGCCAGGGAGATGAGTCAGGAGGAAGAGGTATGGTAGCTTGGGCTAATGTGGTAGCTGAAACAAATGACGAAATGAATGATTGAATTTAGGGTGACCTAAATCAACACCTTCCAAGCAGGGGGAGTTCCAGACAGAGTCCAAATGTAGAAGAGGAGGCAGCTAAGAAAAGCATGCCGTTTCTATGTGAGAACCCCTACTGTCCACAGGCACCAAGGAGGCTTCTGAGACACAGTCAAAGGTCTCAGGTGCCCCTTATCTGAGCCGCTGAATTGACCTCCCCCGGGAGCAGCACTCCTGTCATGGTCCCTGTGAACGGCAGCTCTGCGTTGTGCAGCACACACCATGGCCGCCTTGACCATCCACCTGGGATCCTGCCCTGTAGATTTGCCCCCTCAATACACTGGATCCCTTTTCCTGGCAGAGCAATCGGAAATGTGGTACGTGTGCAAGAGAATGTGCAGGGATAGCCTACTCCTTCCACCTGATGTGTGGGAAAGAAAGGAGGGGGAAAAAACCACATTCAAAGAAGCCCTGCTGTGCCCAGGGCCTGGGTTGATCTGCCAGGTGGACTGTGGTACCTGCCTGGTAGATATCATGACTCCCCCTTTAGAGATGAGAAAACTGAGTGACGTTCAGGAGGCTGAGTGACTCACCAGGCTGGCAGGGCTCCCCAGCCATCTCTTCCTCCATACCACACTGTCCCCCAAAGCATCCCCTCCACCCCATCCCGAGCCCCTCTCACCTGTAGCAGGTTAAGCAGAATGAACTCATTCACAGCGAAGAGGGTCACTTGGAAGAAAGTCATGATGAGCAGCTGAATGGGGCTGACTTTACCCAGAACTGCACCGAAGGCCACGCAGACAGAGGCCACACAGAAGTCAGCATTGATGAGGCTGTGGGGAGACAGGCCAGTGGGGAAGCTGGGGCACCAGCTGCAGGAGGGACTGGAAGCCCTGGACTTCGGTCATATGTGGATCTGGGCTTGCAGCTTAACCTTTCTGAGCCTCAGTTTCGTTGTCTACACTAGCGGTCACCTAACTTTTAGGGCTACTCCAAGAATTAAACCCCACATAAGACAGGGCCAGTCCGGCAGCCTACTCTAGGTCCCCCCATTCCCATTGGACAGGCCCAGTCCGGCAGCACGCTCTAGGTTCCCCAACCCATGCAGCCCCATCTCAGGCCCCCACTGCTTACAGGCAGCTCAGGATCAGGCACCCGTGTGGTCTAGCTGTTACTGTTGAACATGCCCCATATTTGGGGTCCTGCCCTGCCCCGTAGCTTCTACCTGCTCTTCTAGAACCTCCTCTCACTGCCTCCTCTTTCAGGAAGCCTTCCTGATTCCTCCAACCAGATGCAGTTTCTACCTCCAGATCCTTCTCCCTCACTCTGCACAAACCTCTTCTGTTGGTGACCAGGGCCTTGCTTGAGTTTGAGCTATTGGGACCTTCCCTTTACCTTCTCCATGAGAGGATCTACGTCCAGGGAAGAGACAGAAGGGCCTTCCTGCAGGAAGGAGGGAGCTGGGTTGGTACTGGAGGGAAGGAGGGGGCAGGAAGGCCAGCAGGGAGAATGGAGGCAAAGGGGCAGGTACACAGGTCCTGCTCAAGCCCGAGCCCTGAAGACCTGCCAGCCTGGCAGAAGGCTGATGAAGAGGCGACAGCTGGGTGGGCATTGTGTAGACCCTGGTTCCATCCATGTGCCCGCTTTGCCCAAGCTGGTCCTCCTTGTTCCCTGCCAGCTGCAAAGCTGTCCTCTAGATTCCAAGGCAAGACCTCAGTGTGGCCTCAGGCCAGGAGAGTTGCTGGTGGGGTGGGTGTAGTGATAAAAGGGGCCACTTCCTCAAGGCTGTCACATTTAGAGTGGACCCCCTTACCCTTCCATGCTCAGGGCTGTGTGTGTGTGAGAGAGAATGGGGTGAGGAGTGAGAACGAAGCTAACTGTAGGGCCAGTTAGTGGAATGGGGGTGGGGTCCTTCCCAAGACAGCGTTCACTGGACTGTCCACCCCACCACTGCCTCATTCACTGCTGTGTCCCCTGGGCCTGATACAGGGCCCGGCTAAATGAGGGGTGGCAGTTCCTAAGTGTTAGGCTCTGGGATCTCTACTAAGAACTGCGTATGCCTTCCTGTGCCATCCCTGAGCCATACAGGACAGGCACTGTCATGAGCCACATCGTTTAGATGGGACATGGAGACTCAGAGAGGCTGAGTTATTTGCCCAAGATCCCATCACTGTACTCAGAAGATTCGTCTTGATGGAAGTGACCATTAGAAAGGAGAGAGATTGGCCGGGCCTGGTGGCTCACACCTGTAATCCCAAGGTGGGCGGATCACTTGAGGTCAGGAGTTCGAGACCACCCTGGCCTGCATGGTGAAACCCCATCTTTAATAAAAATACAAAACTTAGCCAGGAGTGGTGGTGAGCACCTCTAATCCTAGCTACTCAGTAGGCTGAGGCCCGAGAATGGCTTGAACCTGGGAGGTGGAGGTTGCAGTAAGCTGAGATCGCATCACTGAACTCCAGCCTGGGTGGCAGAGTGAGATTCAGTCGCAAAAAAAAAAAGAACAGAAAAGCCCACCCCTTGGTCTATCAGCACCTGGGAGATGGGGATCCAGATGCCGCATCTCAGGAGGGCCGAGTAAAGATGGGATTTCACCGCGCTGGCCAGGATGGTCTCGAACTCCTGAACTCAAGGCTTGGGCAGGGCCTGCAGAGGGGCACTTTCTACAGTGACAGGTGGGACTTGGATGACTCTTCAGGGACAGGACAGAAGCCAGGGGAGGGGCCACATCTCTGGATCCGAAAGGTCAGGTCTGGGGACAACGTGCTCATCCCAGCCCTGGGCACCAGAAATCGGCTCCAAGTCAGGTGCTGAAAATCAGTCCCCTGAGAGCCAATTCGTCCAAACTCAGTTTTCCTTTTCTTTTCTTTTTTTTTTTTTTTTTTTTTTGAGACAGAGTCTCCCTCTGTTGCCCAGGCTCGGGTGCAGTGGCACAATCTCAGCTCACTGCAGCCTCTGCCTCCTGGGTTCAAGTGATTCTCCTGCCTCAGCCTCCCACAAACTCAGTTTTTCAAGTGACCAACTTGCTGAATAACTGGGTCCCCAAAAAGCTATTAACTCAGGGTTTGTAATAATTCCCTTTGAATTTTTTTTGAGGTTAAAACATATTCATTTGGCCAATGATATATATTCCCGGTGTGTTTATACTTTGGCTCCATGGCTTCGGGAATGACAACTTCTTACACATTTTGAACTTCAGGGTGAGACGCATGTCAAGGGTCTTCGACACAAAAACACTAATTTATTGGTTCCAACACATATCCAGTTGACCATGTTTCCTGTGTCTCTTAATTCATGGATTAATTAGCTGGCTTGAATGAAGTAATTTTTTGCAAATATTTGACACATGCCCTAGATTTCAGACATCCGGCCTCCAATACCTGGTTGGTACCCTAAAGGTAACATCAGGGACTTGCCCTTTAAATGTGGTTTTATACCAATTTGCCTTTAAGACCTTTCTGTGAACTTAGTTTATGAGCGAGCTAATGAATGTTCATTTTCACACACCAATGATTACTTTCTCAAATTAAATTTTTTTTCTTGAAGGATGGGAGAATGGAGGAAAACAATTTTTTTTTCTTTAGCCAAACTTGTCATATGTCTACAGAAATAAAAGTCTGTCTGAACTGGACTTAAAGGAGAACCTCCAATAAACTAAAACTTGACTAAAGCGAGAAAAATCTCCCAAAGGCTCTTGCTTAGGACCTAAGCAACACAAATTGCTGTAGGTTTCATAAGCTGCCATGGTATGGAGACTTTGATAAATGAGTCATTCAGTGAGCTGACCACTTTGTCCATTGATTTTTTGGCGAGTTGGCTTTGGGTGGATTTATTTTATAACCTGTTCGTGGTGGTGTGTGTTGGGGAGGTATACTGAGGCTTGAAGGAGTCACTGCGGAACAGAGGGAGGGGCTGAGTCACCTGATGAGTAGGGGCTGGTGCTGCTCATCAGAGCGAGTCATCACAGGAGTCAGGAGAAGGACAGAGCTGAGAAGTGACTGTGGGGTGCTCCACCCTTGGAGGCTGCGGTGGGGGGGGGGGGCTTCAGCACCACCACTCCACACCTACTCCTGTCTCAGCTGTTTCCAGCACCTGTTCCCTGGGGTGGGTGGGCGCGGTGAGGCAAGGCAGGGAGAGAGCTACCTTCATTGGGCTGGAGTCCCCAGTCCTCCCTCCACAAGGATCCTCTGAGGCTGGCACAGACATCCCAGCTCTCCTACCAGGGCTGGGTGCCTTTGATGTGCCAGGCCCAGCCGGCCCTGCCCCCAGAGGAAAGTCTAGCCTCAAGTCCCTGCAGCCTTTGTCGTAGGAGAAGGGAGACCTTCCTGTGGCACCTGGATGATGCCCACCCTGGAGAATCACTGGTCAGAAATCGGGATGTGTGAGAGTGTGTGTGTGTGTCTCTCACAGGCCCAGTGTGGCCTGTGTGTGTATGTGAGTGTGAGTGTGTGTGAGTGGATGTGTGTGTGTTAATGTGTCTGTGTTAGTGTTGTGTGACTGTGTGCGTGAGTGTATGTGTGAGTGCGAGTGTATGTGTGTGTGTTAGCGTGTGTCTGTGTTAGTGTGAGACTGTTGTGACTGTGTGAGAGAGAATGTGTGTGTGTATGTGAGTGTGTGTGTGTGAGTGTATGTGTGTGTTAGTGTGTGTGTTAGTGTGAGACTGTTGTGTGACTGTGTGAGAGTGTGTGTGTGTCGTAGGCCCAGTGGAAGGATGACTTGCCTTCCAGCCCAAGCCCCGGATCTGCCACTGGGCACCCCCCTCCCCCGGGCCCACCTGCCCAGCTCCATCCTGGACAGACCCCCTGCCCCAGGCCCATCCGCCCAGCCCCATCGCGCCCAGTCCCCCGCCCCAGGCCGCCCGCGCTCACTTTTCCACGCCCACGAGGATGTGGCTGTCTTGGAAGGAGTGGAACCAGCCCTGCATGAGCAGTGCCCACTGGATGCCGAAGGCCGCCAGCAGGAAGTTGAAGCCCACGGCGCTGAAGCCGTAGCGCTGCAGGAAGGTCATGAGGAAGCCGAAGCCCACGAATAACATCACGTGCACATCCTGGAAGCCTGCGGGGAAGGGGCGGCCAGGACTCAGTGGTCTCTCAAAATTCACTGTCCCTGGTTCTGGGCCAGGAGGGCGGGGGCAGCGCCTCAGTCTTCGCCACCACCGGCCGGTCCACCTGCTCCACCAGCCCAGCCCTGTCCTCACATCCCCGCATCCCAACCTTGGGCTGGGTGCGTCCCACTGGGGGCAGAACTGCGGTCCCTTCATCAGGGCCTCTCTGGAAGGGGAGGGGTTGGGGGACCCAACGTGGGCCCCCACCTTGGCCTATTTAACCACTGGGCTGCAGCGCCAAGAGATTCCCAAGCACCCTCCTTGAGAGATGGCAGCTCCTTGGTTCTACCCTCCTCCCTGGGTGGCTCTGCTGGCCCAGGCTGGAGGTGGCAGCTGGGCATCGGAATTTGGGGCCAGATGTGGGTGATATGCAGGGTCTAAGGTCTGTAGCCCAGACCGTCTGAGGCAATGAGGCCCTGCCCCCGCCACCACAATACTGTTCCTTTGCTATGGAGAGTCAGTGCTCATCTGGGCAAGGAGTCGCCTGGACAGGCCAAGCACATCGGTTCCAGCTCATCACATCCTCATATCCCACCACCAACTCCAGCAGATACGCATCCCACATCACTCACCACCAACTCCTGCAGATACGCGTCCCACATCACTCACCACCAACTCCTGCAGATACACGTCCCACATCACTCACCACCAACTCCAGCAGATACACGTCCCACATCACTCACCACCAACTCCTGCAGATACGCGTCCCACATCACTCACCACCAACTCCTGCAGATACACGTCCCACATCACTCACCACCAACTCCAGCAGATACACATCCCACATCCCACCACCAACTCCAGCAGATACACATCCCACATCCCACCACCAACTCAAGCAGATACACATCCCACATCACTCACCACCAACTCCAGCAGATACACGTCCCACATCCCACCACCAACTCCAGCAGATACACGTCCCACATCCTACCACCAACTCCAGCAGATACACGTCCCACATCCTACCACCAACTTCAGCAGATACACATCCCACGTCCCACCACCAAATCCAGCAGATACTCCCCACATTCTACCACCAACTCCAGCAGCTACACATCCCACATCCCACCACCAACTCTAGCAGATACACATCCCACATCACTTACCACCAACTCCAGCAGATACACATCCCACATCCCACCACCAACTCCAGCAGATATCCAGCCACTCATCACTGAGATTTGAATTTGGACCCCAGTTACTACAACTCCATGGTGGGTGACTCTGGAAAAGTTATGTATTTTAACTTGGGGCTTGGCAGCTGCTTCTGGAATGCTTACATCACAGATGTTGGGGGGATTCAACGCAGATGTGTATGTAAAGAAGAATCTAGCACAGTGTCTACCCCTTACGAGGTGACCCAAATGGGCAGACATCATTGTTTATTTTCACTCAGGCATGCGCTAATTCTGAGTTCTGGCAGTCTTCTCCAACCCATGTGGCCTTGGCAAGCCACTTCCCCTCTCAGAGCCTCCGTTTTCTCAATGACCAAACTAAAGGGCTGTACTAGTATGGTCTTCACTGCCCTCTCAGCACTTACGTCCCGTGGTTCTAAAGTCCAAGAAAATAACAGAAGACAAAGAGTTCTGCGAAGAAAAGAGAATTGCAGAAGCATAGCACACTGATAAGAACTGCAATGTCACAGGATACAGGCCAGAGGGAAGGGCTCCCACTGGCCAAATCTGGGACAGTTTGAGCACCAGAGTAATTATGTGTTATAATGAATTAAAACTATTAAAAAAGGAACTCATGAGTTCATACCGATAATAAGTTGGTAAACAAATAAATGAGGTAGCAGACAGGGCGCTTGCCTCCAGTGGAATGCTAAGGCTACACTGTTAAATGTGGAGAGAGTGCTAGAGTTGGAAAATCATCATCTTCATGGTAAAGATTTAATCAGTGGATGCTAAATGCAGGGGGAGTTCTGATTATGCACAGGACATCTGCATTGTCTTAAAGCGTTTCCTTACGGACTGCTTATTAGTTGCAGGGGAAGAAAATAGCAGTAATTATACTGGGCAACATATTGACTGGGTGACCAAAATTAATATCACTCATGCCTTCACATGTGATACCCTAAGAAGGACCTATCCCCTGTGTGGGATTCCAGCTGAGACTGCAGAGCCCAATCTAATCATGAGAAAACATCAGACAAACTCAAGATGAGAAACACCCTATGAAAAATGGGTGAGGCTGTATTCTTGAAAAGTATTAGTCACGAAAGACCTTTGAAATGTTTCAGATTAAAAGACACAATAAAAGATATTAAAGTCAATACCGGCTGGGCATGGTGGATCACGCCTGTAATCCCAGCACTTTGGTAGGCCGAGGTGGGTGGATAACCTGAGGTTGGGCGTTCTAGACCAGCCTGACCAACATGGAGAAACCCTGTCTCTACTAAAAATACAAAATTAGCCGGGCATGGTGGCGCATGTCTGTAATCCCAGCTACTTGGGAGGCTGAGACAGAAGAATTGCTTAAACCCAGGAGGTGGAGGTTGCAGTGAGCCAAGATCGTGCCATTGCACTCCAGTCTGGGCAACAGAGCAAAATTTCATCTCAAAAAAAAAAGGCAATACCTTACTCTAGACGAGATCCTGTATTTGGTGGGGATGGGATAGTGGGGGGCATGCTATAAAGGTCATTATTGGGTCCATTGAGAAAATCAGATATAAACAGTAGAGTAAGATATTGTATTAATGAAATTTTATGCAGTTGATTACTGTGGTTATGGAAGAGAATATCCCTATTCTTAGGAAATAATAGTGGAGTAGTTAAGGGTAGAGGGTCATGAGGTATGTGACTGACCCTCAATGGTTCAGAAAAACAAAGCTTGCATGTGTGTGTGCATGTATGTGCGTGTACATATGTGTAGAGAAAGAGTGAGCAAATAGCCGAGTCTGAGTTAGAGTATATAGTATTCTGTTGTTGTTGAGACACAGTCTTATTCTGTCGCCCTGGCTGGAGTGCAGTGGCATGATCTCAGCTCACCGAAACTTCTGCCTCCTGGGTTTCAAACGATCCTCCCACCTCAGCCTCTGTAGCAACTAATCCTGTAACCAGGATTACAGGCACATGCCACCACACCCAGCTAATTTTTTTGAATTTTTAGTAGAGACGGGGTTTTGCTATGTGGGCTATGCTAGTCTCGAACTCCTGGCCTCAAGTGATCCACTCATCTTGGGCTCCCAGAGTGCTGGGATTCCAGGCATGAGCCACCGTGCCCAGCCAGAGTGTAGTGTTCTTTGTGCTATTTCTGTCTGAGCAACTTTTTGTAAGTTTAGAATTATTTCCAAATAAAAAGTTAAAAGGAAAAGAGACTTCAGGGCCCCGCCCCCCCGCCTGGCCCCGCCCACCTGCCTCCCGGGGGATTCCTCCCTCCTCACCTCTTCCCCTCCCCTGGCGCTCCAGCTGCTCTGACCTCCCTCCTGCTCCTGGGTCCCACACTCTAAGGTCTTTGCCTGTGGTGTTCCCTCCCCCTGGGATGTTGTTCCTGCAGAATGGCCAGCAGATCTCAGCAAATTGTCACTTCATTAGAGAGGCTTCCTGACCACCCATTTAAGACAGAATCTCTCCCTATGGCACCCTGTTTTCTTTCCTAGGTTCTTTCCCTTACGGCATCCTTTTTTGTTACACAGTTCTTGTTATAATACATTTATTTGTTTTTCTATCCCACTCCACTGTAAAACTCCAAGAAGGCAAAGCCATGCCTGTTTCATTCACAGTGGTATTCCCAGCACCTAGGAGAGTGCCCAGGTCAACTCTCAGTTAATAGCTGTGGATGAACGAATGATGTTACTGACTCAGGAGCACCCGGGTGTGCCAGCTGAGCAGTGGTCCAGGGGCCCAGGTGGAATTTCACAGCCTGTTTCCCTCCTGGCTTCCCTGGAGGCCCAGGCCAAGGCCACAGGCCCCTCAGCTAGCAGCTACCTGGAGGAGGCTTAGGGGGCTTGGCACACTGAAGGGCAGGGGTACAAGCCTGTGTGGGAGAGCTGTGGGTCCTGCCAGGGTGGTGCTCTGAGCTTTGTCTGAGTTTAGCTTCAGTGCCGAGCTTACACGAACAAACGCACCTCGGCTTGAGTTCCTCAATGTGCAGCTGATTTCATGTGTCCTAATGTTACAGCTTTATCACATTTCCACTGTCGTGGGGGAGACTGAGCTGATGTATGTGAAGCACCATAAATGGTATGATGGTTATTCTGGGAAGAACTGACGGGTGACAGACTGGAAGAGAGGTGTGAAAGAGAGGGAGGCGACAGATTCAGATGACAATTCCAGAAGCGGGGAGGGGAGTTGGCAGGTGACAGGATGGCCGTGCTGTTGACAAACACAAAGCAGTGGGAGGAGGCGGCTATGCCCCAGGGAGGTGGTGGGTCTGGCCTGGCCGTGGGGAATGTGAGAAGACCAGGGGGCGAGGGCTGGGCTGGTGAGGGGTGGGGGAGGACAAGTGCAGCCTGGCCGTGGGGACTTGGAGCTGGGGTCTACGACTGGGCAGGTCTGCAGACAGAGCTGTGAGTTGCCACGTGGGAATGAAGGGGCGGAGACACGCAGGCTGAGAACTGGCTGCGCCTTGGAGCTAGCGGAGAAGACAGACGAGGAAGGGGGCGCAGGGAGGTAGGAGGAGCCCCTGGGAAAAGACAGCATCACCACATAGGGGGCTTTCGCACCGCACGAGGGGTGTCCACTGCCTGGTATTTAGTGGAGCCATGTGGCAGGGGTGAGGCTGAAGAGGACCAAGGGAGCCACTGCTGCGGGGGGAGGTGTGTGTGGTTTCAGGGCTGCCGTAGCCTCTGTGGCCTCTGTGTGGCAGTTCTCACCTTCCAGATCCTTCCTCCCTGCCTGTCCCTTCTCACCCATTCTCTGTCTTCTCCCTGCTGTGGTGGGTGCCCTGCTTCTCTTTTTCATCCTGTCTGGGGGCGTCTCCTTTTCTCTCTCCCCTCCTTCAGGAACACAGACACCCACTTCCTTCTCCTTGGGAACCTCCCCAGTTCGTCCTATTACTTCTGGTCTCTTTATCTGTCAGACTGGTCTTAATCCAGCATCACAATGTATCCATTTATGAATTTCTGATTCATAAAGTTTGGTGCTACCTAAAATGATTTTTAGGCTGGGCGCAGTGGCTCATGCCTGTAATCCCAGCACTTTGGGAGGCCAAGGTGGGTGGATCACTTGAGGTCAGGAGTTCAAGACCAGCCTGGCCAACATGGGGAAACCCCCTTCTCTGCTAAAAATACAAAAATTAGCCAGGCGTGGTGTTGAAGACCCATAATCCCAGCTACTCGAGAGGCAGAGGCAGGAGAATCACTTGAACCCAGGAGGCGGAGATTGCAGAGAGCCAAGATCACATCACTGCACTCCAGCCTGGGCAACAGAGTAAGTGAGACTCTGCCTCAAAAAAAATTAAAAAAATTTTTTTTTTAAGTTTTCATAGTGCTGATTTGAGGATCCAAACTGTATTGACCATCAGCCAAGGCCAGAACCTCTCAGATCCACGGTTTCTTTGTCGGTCAGATGGGAGATAGTGACAGCGCTTGGCTAGTGCTCACGGCAGAGCGCTGTGACTCAAACATAATGGGAACAACCCAATCAGAGCCCTGGGCGGAGGCCGCCGGCTCTTCAGCAACTGCCCGATCACGTTAGCTATTATTTCTCTTTTTCTCGTTCCAGACTGACCAGGTTGCATTGGCTTGGGTCAGCAGGGTGATCCTGAGTCCCCTCCCCAGCTTCAGTGAGTCCAGCTGTCCGGTCCAGAACTGGATTCTTCAACCTGCAGGTCCCTGATGGAGCAGGGCTGGCACTCTGGCCTCCAGGTGGCACCAGCACCCAGCTGTTCTCCCCTTCACTCCCAGCCCCAGCCCATTCTAGCGCCTGCTGCTTCCCTCTGCAGACTAGCCCTCACCAAGCTGGCCGAGTCTGCAGGAACACAGTGTTCCGCACGAATGAGCCTCTGCAGGCCTCCCCTCTGCAGGCCTCCCCTCTGCAGGCCTCCCCTCTGCAGGCCTCCCCTCTGCAGGCCTCCCCTCTGCAGCCCTCCCCTCTGCGGGCCTCCCCTCTGCGGGCCTCCCCTCTGCGGGCCTCCCCTCTGCAGGCCTCCACTCTGCACTTCAGCACCGGAAGGATGGCGTCCAGGGGCTGGGTGCGACCCCCTCCCCATCCCATACCCAGCCCAGCCTGTTTTCTTTGAGGCCTACTGGCCAGTTCCCCACTTCCCCCAAGACTCCATGCCCACCTCTTCCACATCAACACTGCAACATCTCCTGGGCAGATGGTCGGGGACAGTGGTGCCACAGACGACCCTGGAAACCAGGTAGGCCCTGGAGCAGGGGGCTCAGCTCTGACCCTGCCTGTGTCACCGGCTGCCTGAGAGTGTCCAGCTCCTCTCGAACCTTCATTACCCTCGTCGTAAAATGGAAATTATAAATGCCCCACCTGACAGGGCAGGCAAAAAGCATTTTGTGATTGGGAAGTGCACAAAAGAATGTAAATGCTGTAATAGTTCCAACTAGTGTTCAGGGAGACGTTTCTCCACCACGTCTCTAAAAGGTGCTGATACTTACACACCCTCATGGAAGGAGCGCTTACTGCCTTCTGGGAAGCCCAATACCTGCATTACCGTCCTCTCCTTTTATGCCAGGAGATGTGCGCCCAGCAGTCACCTGTCATCTTGGATCTTCTTAGATATCCCGTACTGTTTTTTTTTTTTTTTTTTTTGAGACGGAGTTTCACTCTTACTGCCCAGGCTGGAGTGCAATGGCACAATCCCGACTCACTGCAACCTCTGCCTCCTGGGTTAAAGTAATTCTCCTGCCTCAGCCTCCCGAGTATCTGGGATTACAAGCATGCACCACCATGCCTGGATGATTTTGTATTTTTTTAGTAGAGACGAGGTTTCTCCACGTTGGTCAAGCTGGTCTCAAACTCCCAACCTCAGGTGATCTGCCCGCCTTGGCCTCCCAAAGTGCTGGGATTACAGGTGTGAGCCACTACGCCCGACCGATCCTGTACTTTAAATAACATTTGTACCCTAAGGTGGGCACTCTGAAGCTCACCGTGGTGAGGCTCCTCCATGCAGTGGTGCACCTAAGTGGATCTGTTGAATTCTAAAGTTCCACGGCCTTCTGCCTGTGGGTGAGCGCATCCTTTATCGAAGGGAGCCTGCTCCGGCCTCATGACACAGTCCTTCAGGTGTTTGAAGCCAGAGCTCCTCCTCCCGGGGTCAGCTCCTGAAATGTGTTCCACTCCTCCTTTGGTCTTCCAGGGAGTTCCTGGAGTCTAGGCCCTGGCGGCTCCTCCTTGGTCCAGCCTCCCTGAAGCCACTGCCCTCAGCGGTTCACCCAGGCCCTGGAGCCCCAGCCTGCGGGGAAGCCGCGTGCTCAGCAGCCACAGCCACTGCTGCACCTCAGGCCTCCGAGGGCACTGCCAGGGTGAGTCCTCAGCTGGCTCCGTGCCTGCTGCCTGCTGTGGGACCCATGCCTGGGGGAGCTACGATCAGGCCAAGCCAGTTGGACCTGGGCTCCTCCGGAAACTGGAGATGGCCAGCAGGCTTCACCAATCCCCTGGGTAGGAACGAGGCCTGCACAGTTGCTGACAGCCTGGAGCCAGGAACAGGGAAGGCACCTCGGGGCCGGCCCTTACCCTAATCCCCCAATAATCACCTCGCTGCCCAGGAACTCGGCTTGGTGACCCTCATGGGCAGGAAGCCTCGTGCCCTCTGACTCCTAACCACAGCCACCGTGAGTGGAGCCAGGGAAAGGGGAAGGTTGAGATTAGGGAGAGTGGTCAGGGACTGTGAGCTGAGACCCCAGGGCTGCTCCTCTCCGGCCTTAGTTTCCTCATCTGTAGAATGGGGGTCATCACAGCGCCTCCCTCACAGGTGGTGGTGATTAAAGGAGAGCATGCATGTGCGATTGGAAGGGCGGCCACCACTTCTTGCCAAGATTCTTTCCCTACACCCCTCTCCTCTGTTGCCTCCTGCTCCAGTGGACAAGACCTCTCTAGAACTAGCAGGGGAAACTCAAGGCCCCTCTTAATGCTGGGCTCTCTCCCCACTTCCATCCTTCCCCATCCCTTTCACAAACCCTACTCTTGGGCCACACAGAACCACTCCCCCTCCTCGAAACACCACCCGCTTTCGGGGGCCCCCTTGGCTGCTCGGCTTCTTCCCTCCTCACCATCCACCACTTCCCAGGAAACTGTCGCAGATCTCTTCTGCCCAGAGCACTTGGCCTCACTGAGGCCCTGGGTACCGGGGCGCCCTTTTCTGCTCCCAGAAAGTCTGAGGACAGAGACCCGGGATATTCATCTTGTTTATCCAGAGTGACCATATGGCTTATCCCTGGGTCCAAGCAAACTACTACCAGCACCACCTTCCCTCTCAGAGGTGTCCCCATTGGGATGATAACATGATCACACTACAGATAAGTGCTTGTTGCATGAATACGTGAAGCTGGCATGTGAAAGGTGGGTGGGCGAGGGTGGTGGGAGCAGGATAAGTATTGGGGAGAGGTAAGGACTGTGCCTCCCCTGGTGAGGTCTGCAGCTCCTATTACAGGATCTCTTCTTTTTTTTGAAAGGGAGAGAGAGAGGGATCCACTCTGTCACCTAGGCTGGAGTACAGTGGTGCTGTCATAGCTCACTGTAGCCTCACACTTCTGAGCTCAAGTGATCCTCCCACCTCGGCCTCCCAAACTGTGCTGGGATTACAGGTGTGAGCCACCGCACCCAGCCTATTTAAGCTCTTTTTTTTTCTTTTTTCTTTTTTTTTTTTTTGAGATGGAATCTTGCTCTGTCACCAGGCTGGAGTGCAGTGGTGTGATGTCGGCTCACTGCAACCTCCCCCTCCTGGGTTCAAGCGATTCTCCTGCCTCAGCCTCCTGAGTAGCTGGGACTACAGTTGCGAGCCACCACGCCCAGTTAATATTTTGTATTTTAGTAGAGACGGGGTTTCAACATATTGGCCAGGGTGGTCTCTATCTCCTGACCTCGTGCTGGGATTACAGGTGTGAGCCACCACGCCTGGCCCTATTTAAGGTCTTGAGGTCCTCCACTGCCCAGACACACTGGGGACCTATGAATGCTCATGGGGGGGCCTTGTCTCTTATGCTCAGGGGCCAAGCAGTCAACAAGAGTGGGAGGGCAGGGAGAGGAACAGGCAAAGGAGGGCCTCAAGCTTGCCTGGCCCACTGTTTGCTGGTAGGTCCCCGACTGAGGAGAGGAAAGGCAGGCAATGTGAACAGTGGATTTGAAGCCTGAATCCCAAGGCTGCAGCTGTCAAGGCATCTTTTAAAACAGCCCTACATGGAGCTCAGGAGAGGCTGTGGTCCCCCCAGCAGGGGGCGCAGCCCTTGTGTGTTGCTTCCTTTCTTGTAGGCACCATTTAACTACTCACACAGCTCATGATAGCACTTTTTGGCAGCCACTTAATATAGCTGGCTCCCACCAAGCCTGCAGCCCCGCAAACTCAGTCTTTTTTCATGCAGGCTGCCATTCTGAATATGTGCAGTGTTTACTTGGAGATGGAGAATCCCCTGTTGCCGAGAATGTCTAAGCCATGGAGGAAACACCAGTTGATATATTGGCTTTAGGGTCCCTTCCAAAACTCACAGTCAATGACTACATGAACACCACCGGCTAGAATAATTGTCGTTGGCTGATGGTGGATGGAGTGGAAAATCAGAAAGCGCCAGGGCATGGGAAGAGCCCTGGGCTAGGAGTCGGGAGGTTGGGCAGCTCTGAGTGACCCTGGCTACCTCTCCCTGCTCCTGAGTCCTAGGGCGCCTCTGTTTAGGGCCCTTGTAGCAATTGTTCCATTATGAAGTGAGGATCCTTCCCCAGCTCTGTGCCACAACCTCACCCTCACCCCTGTGAGGGAGGCCCTACCATCATCCTCATTCTCTAGAGGAGGAAACTGAGGTTTAGAAAGGTTGACATTTGCCTGAGGCCACCCACCTGGTTTACGGCAGAGCCAGGAGAGAAAGAGAGGCCTGTGATGGCAAGGTCATGCTCTTAACCACAGCACAGCCCATGCCAGAAAATTCAGCAGTGCTTGCTTTCCCTCTCCAAGCTAAGAGGGAATGGGCATCCTGGCCTCCTGGTCCCCCACTGTCCCCACAACACCTCTGCCCGCAGCAGGACCAGCCGGCCACTGAGCCACCCCTGTGGCCCTTAGCATGGAACCTACCCCCTTATTTGGAGTATGGGCTCCACGGACAGGAGCCAGGTCACCCACCGATTGGTAACGGAGTGAGAGGACACGGGTCATTTTAGGGTACCAAGCAGGGCTCTCTGGCAGGGATGCTGGGGGCATCTGACGGCTGGGAGGGCGGTCAAATAAAAACCTCACCCCGGTGTTTTCCCTACTAGTTTGTTGTTTTGAGATGGAGTGTTGCTCTGTCGCCCAGGCTGCAGTGCAGTGGCACGATCTCAGCTCACTGCAACCTCCGCCTCCCAGGTTCAAGCAATTCTCCTGTCTCAGCTTCCAGAGTAGCTGGGATTACAGGCGCACGCTGCCACGCCCGGCTAATTTTTTGTATTTCAGTAGAGAAGGGGTTTCACCTTGTTGGCCAGGCTGGTCTCGAACTCCTGAGCTCAGGCAATCCACCCTCCTCGGCCTCCCAAAGTAATGGGATGACAGGCGTGAGCCGCCGCGCCCGGCCCCCTGCTAGCTTTTCACCGGGAAAAAGAGTTTGTTCCCACGCCTGTCCTGCAGCGGCCGGAGAGCTGGGGGGCCCGCGGCAGGTGGGGAGCGGCGCGGAGAGGCCTCGGGGGCCCGTGGGCGGCGGGACTTACTCGGGTAGCGATAGTAGAATTCGTTCTCCAGGTCGCTGAGGTTCCTGCGCTCCCTCCCGGTCCACCAGTGGGCGTCGGCCTGGAAGTCGTAGCGCACGAACACCCCGAAGAGAACCACCATAGCCCCCTGCAGGAGCAGGCAGGTGAGCGGCAGCCGCCAGCGGAGGTTGGTGTTCCAGGCCATGCTGAGGGATGCGGGGCTGGGCGGGCGCTCGGAGCCCGGCGGGGCTTTTGAGACCTGGGCAAGGGGCGGGGCGGCCGCGTGGGGCCCTGAGCTGCGGACCCGGGAACCGCCCGCGCACTCGCCCTACGGTGGCGGGGCGGGGCGGGGCGGGGTGGGGGGTGGGGAACCCGAGCCGAGGACCCCGGAAGATCCCCCCGTCGTGCTGGGGGACAGCTGCAGGAGCGGGGGCCGATAAGGCAGCGGGCGGGGGGCTCCGGGAGCCCCAACTTCTGTGCGTCCCGTTCACCCTGGGGCCTTTCTCCTTTTGCACTGCTGAACAGAGAAAAGGGGATCATTGGCCTCCCAGGAAGATGAGAATGAAGGAATTCCCAGACCTAAACATCGTCATCACCATCATCATCATCTGTCCTTTCTTTTTCCGATTATGAAATTCACATCGTGCATGTGGAAAACAAGTAATGACTGGGACGGAGCGCCCTGGGAGACAGGCAGCTCCCTGCGATGTGCTACCAGGCTTGACCCTGGAACAGAAAGAGATGTGAATGGGAAAACCGGTAAAACCCAGAGAAAGCCCGAAAATTCCCAGGTTGGTTTCTTAGTTGGGACAAATGTGCCATGGTTACCTAAAATGTTAACCGTATGGCAAACTGGGTAAGGGCTACATGGGAACCGTCTCTGACACTTTTCTGTAAATCTAAAATTATTCCAGAATACAAGGGTGTTACGGGAAAAAATGTATAGACGATTGCAAAAACACTTTAAGAGTTTTTCACAAGTTCTTGAATCTGTGATCAGGAACTGTCTTTTGGTTAAAATCTGTGATCTTGACATGAGTTAACCATAATATTTAGGTAAAATCTATGTTTAGTCTGTATATTGTCAAAATAAATTTGATTTCCTAATTTTTCTTTTAAAATACAGGGATATTGTAGAGCGTTTCGGAAAATACGGAAAAACACAAAGAAGAAAGTGAACACCATCTGTAATTCGACCCCCTAGAGGCAATACTGTATTTTGGTGTATGTATCCTCGTCTTTTTTTTAGCTCATTGAAGACGGGCTAGAGGGGAGGGGGGAGTGTTTCAAACAATCATACTAATTTATAGCCTTACTCCTTTAATATTTTGTAAATATCTTCCCATATTATTCTTCTACTATATATATATTTGAGACAGGGTCTCGCCCTGATGCCCAGGCTGGAGTGCGGTGGCTTGATCATGGCTCACTGCATCCTTGATCTCCTGGGCTCAAGCAGTCCTCCCACCTCAGCCTCCCAAGTAACTGAAACCACAGCCGGGTGCCACCATGCCCAGCTAATTTTTTGATTTTTTTTTTTTTTGTAGAGGTCATGTCTCCCTACGTTGCCCAGGGTGGTCTTGAGCTTCTGGGCTGGTGACCCTTCCGCCTCAACCTCTCAAAGTGCTGGGATTACAGGTGTGAGCCACCACACCCAGCCCGCCACAGCATCCCTATTAATAGCAGGATACTGTGTTTTATCTAGACAATCCCCTAGTGTTAGGTGATGAGCGATGAGGTGATTTTTTATTTGTGTAGTATTATAAAGAATGCTGTCATGAACATCCAGGTATGTAAGTCTTTGCACCACTTTCTGTGAATTCCTAGAGGCAGAGTTGTTTTGATACGTACCTCTAGATTTTCTCCCAGAAAGATTGCACCAAACAAAGCATGCACCCTATGAGTCAGTTGTCAATGACTTTTCCCATGCACTCTTGCCAATGCTGGCTTTAAAAATACTTTGCCAGTTGAAATCCCAGATTTGTAAAAGCAACTAAGCCATGTATAACACCTGAGGCTAATCGGGGTGCTTGGAAGTTGAGTGTGGCCACACTGTGCCAGTGTGGAGTACCAGGATATTTCCACACCCTTGGCAAAGAAACAGCCAGACACTGCATGAGCAATATGAGCGATGGGAACCATGTATTAAGTTTCTCCAGTTGCCAGATTCTTTAGCTATATTTTTAAATTCTCAACTAAACACTTGCAAAGTGTTTGGCAAGGGCAGAAACTTAATACATGGTCCCTGTCGCTGATATCCTAGGTGCATCCTACAGTTGAAAAGCTCGAGTTCTCAGATTGGCGAAGGAACTTGCTGGAGATTCAAACCCTAGACTGTCCCATTTCAAAGGCTATAGTCTTTCCACTGTGGCATTCTGCCCGTCCCCTCTGGAAGGAGCTAGATGGAGGGTTTGACTTCAGTCATGCGTATTCACTGCTGGGGAGAAAAGTGTCTATGTACAGGGCAATGGGAATAAGTGGAAGGAGGGAGACAAGGCTGGGATGGGGGAGGCTGCTGCAAGATTCATGGGCTAGGTTCCACACAGGAGTGGTGCAGTTGTGGAACAGAGGGCAGTGGGTGGCGTGGTCCCTGAAGCCGGGGCTGGGAGGAGGCAGGTGGAAGGCTTGCTTTAAGGATAGGGGAGCTGGGGAGTCATGCTCATTGTAAGAACTGCCAACCATCCTGTCTAATCCAGACCTCCTCCAGAGTCCCCTAGCACACCAGTGGTGCTGGAACGCGGGAGCCCCCCTTGGGGGACTCCTTCCTGGGGCAGGGCACAGGGTCCAGGAGGGAGACGCTGACTGGGACCCCTGAAGAGGCTTCAGTGGGACAGACCCGGAGCCACAGCCAACCACGGTCACCCCCGCCCCCAACCCCGCAGCCAGCAAGAGAAGGCCGTTTGCCCTTGACCTTTGTATTTGGTAGACTAAAGGTACAAATGAGGGGCTTCAGACTACCAAAAGGATACAAGGTTGAAGGGGGACACTGTTATCACATGGCTTTTTTTTCGGGTTACATTTAAACCCATATAGGTCATCATGAATTAACATTCAAAAACAAATCCCAGCCGGGCGGGCGCAGTGGCTCACGCCTGTAATCCCAGCACTTTGGGAGGCCGAGGCTGGCGGATCATTTGAGGTCAGGAGTTTGAGACCAGCCTGGCCAACATGGTGAAACCCAGTCTCTACTAAAAATACAAAAATTAGCCGGGTATGGTGGTGGGCACCTGTAATCCCAGCTACTCGGGAGGCTGAGGCAGAAGAATCTCTTGAACCCGGGAGGCGGAGGTTGCAGTGAGCCAAGATTGCGCCACTGCACTCCAGCCTGGGCTACAGAAAAAAAAAAAACAAATCCTGTCATTGTCTTATAATGGCAAGTATAGCTTACAGTTACACTGCATTTTTTTTTAGTATTAAAAGTATTTATTTATTATATCAACATACCATAGCATTTAACCCTTTATGGTATTTCTCCTTTCGGTTTATTCCAGGAAGCTGCCAGGTCTCTCTTGACCCCAGTGAGCCCCAGCAACCACTAACCAAGGAATGGGCCCGAGGAGCCTCTCGCAGTCCAGAAGCCTTCTCTTCATCCCCATTTCTGTGGCAGGAGCAACTGTGAGAGCCTGCACGGCCCGAGGGCCTGGGTGGTGTGACTCCTGCAGAGTAGGTGGGCAGAGGGAAAGCTAGGCACTGAAGTTCCTGGTTTCACTTTTGCTTCTTAAGTAGTTGTGTGACTCTGGGCAAGCGTTAACCTCTCTGAGCCTCCACTCTGTCATCTGTAATATAGAGACAGTTATGTCCCCCGGGGCTCTTGGTGAGACTTATTCTGAGTAGCTGGGACTACAGGTCTGCACCACCACGCCCACCTAACGCGTTTTGAATTTTTCATAGAGGCAGAGTTTTGCTATATTGCCCAGGCTGGTCTCAAACTTCTGGGCTCAAGTGATCCTTCCACCTCGGCCTCCCAAAGTGCTGGGATTATAGGCGTGAGCCACTGTGCCTGCTGGTGAGACTTACTCTGAGATACAGCACGGTGAAGAGCCCAGCACAGTGCCTGGTGTGTGGCGTTCCCTCAGAACCTGTTCATTTTTTTTTCTAGTGCCTGGAACAATTAAAAATATGTGCCGCTTGCGATTCTCCAGAGAAAGATAATCAAGCTCGAGCAATGGAAGCATGCAAGTGCGGGGTGGTGGAAGGATTCCTGGCCTGGTCTGGGTCCAGTTTTTGTCTCCCTCTGCTGGTGATCTCAGGTAAATTCTTAGCCTCTCTGGGCTTGCGTCCTCACCTCTAAGATGAAGGGTGTGAATGGGTCATTTCCAAAGCCTCTTCTAGCTGCAAGGTGCATCCCTGCGGAACGGAGCTAGCCCCTCTGTTCCTTTTCCCCACGCAAGTGCAGCCTCCTCTCTGGTTGGACAAGCCGAGGGCATTGCTTCACAGTCTCTTGCAGCCCTGCCAGGACCCAAGTCACCCAGGAAAGGCCTCACCCTTGATCCTGGAGTGACCTCAACCACATCCCGTGTCTCATCCTGTGTGGGGTTTGCGGGCTGCCCTCTGCTGCTGCCTCAGCCTCTCCTCCCAGCGTGCCCTCTTCCTCTTTCCACATCCTCCTCTCTTTGCCACACCCAGCATGCTCCCAGCCACATCCATCATGGCACCTGACCCCGTGTGAGGTCCTGCCATCCTAGCGCCCCTGCATAATATTTAAGAAGGGGGCGAGACCACAGCAACAACTGCTAACACAGCTCTGCAGGCTCTGCAGGCCCAGCTACTGGAGGTCCAAGTTGAAAGGCGGGCTAGGACAGGAGCTTTGGGGATGAGGTGGACGGGGAGCACACCACCCTCTGAAGTCACCCATTCCCGAGGGGGCCCACAAACTCTGTTAAGACAGGGGTAACATCTGATTTATGTCTGTGAGAGGCACAGAAGAGGCGTTTGGGGAGTGTTCTGGAAGGATGGAAGAAAGAATGAATAATATTCTTTGAGCACCTAGTGTGTGCCAGCCACTGTTCTGGGTGCTGAGACATGGCAGTGACAAATGAAGCAACAATCCTGGTCCTGGTGGAGCTGGTACTCTAGAAGGGTGGGGAAGGTTGGCGAACAACCTGGTAGTATGTACTTTACTTATCGACTGTGTTTCACAATAGACAGTCAAAGCAGACAGCATGTGGGAGGGCGGTTTGTGCGGGGCGGAGGGGAGGAAAGTAGGAGAGAGGGGGCCAGGAGTACAGTGTGCACTGAGCAGCCCAGGAAGGCCCCATGGAGGGAGGCAGGGAAGTCGGTTCTTCCCTGAAGAAGTGGCACGTGCCCCAGTCCCACCACGCAGCATTTTAATGTGACTGCCCTTTTCTTTTTCCTTTTCTTTTCTCTTCTTTTCTTTTTTGAGACTGACTCTTCTTTTCTCTTTTTGAGACTCACTCTGTCACCAGGCTGGAGTGTATTGGCATGATCTCAGCTCACTGCAACCTCCACCTCCCAAGTTCAAGCGATGCTCCTGCCTCAGCCTCCTGAGTAGCTGGGAATACAGGCATCTGCCATCACGTGTGGCTAATTTTTGTATTTTTGTAGAGATAAGGTTTCACCATGTTGGCCAGGCTGGTCTTGAACTCCTGACCTCAGGTAATCTGCCTGCCTCGGCCTCCCAAAGTGTTGGGATTACAGGCGTGAGCCACCGCGCCCAGCCATGACTGTCCTTTTCTGAACACCCCAGGCAGCTGTCCACTTCGTCGACTGCCCTCGGTCTTGGTACGGGCCAAGTTCTCAGTTTCTCCCCTGGGTGGCCAGCCATTTTATTTCTGGTGCTCCTGGGAGAAAAAATGGCCACTCTTACAGAAACCTAGGAAAAATGTCTCCTTTCAGAACATTTTGTCTCCAGCTCACATAAGGCATGGCCAGCAGCACCCCCCACCCACCTCAGGCCAGGTCCAGGTGCTCTGTGGAATGCCTGTCCTTGTGGGTAAAGGGGGCTGGGGCTAGAGGGGCTTGATGAGCTGGCAGGAGGGTGGAGGTCTCTCTCTCACTCGCCCTTTCCCAGCCTCCACGTCATGTGTTCATCCGCTGTTTCTTCCTCGCCCTTATTCCCTTCACATATCTGTTGTGGTGTCTCCCTACAAAACGTCAGCACTCCAGGGCAAGGACACCTAGAAGAGACCCTGGCTTGCAGTTGTTGGCCACTGTTTTTCCAAGTGAGTGTATGGATGAGTGGATTCTTTCAATTTATTCAGCTGTTTAAAACATGTGTGGAGCAACCATAGCACACAGCTCCATATCAGGCCAAATAGCTGTGCAAGCTCCCCCACCCCCCAAGATTTGCACTATAGAAGAGGAGGTACAAGTTTGCCCCACTGGTTAAGGCAGAATGAGCACTTTCCTGTGTAGCTGAGGAGAGCTTGATGGGTCCTGGGGTGATCAGGGTGGACTTCATGGAAGAGGTGAGATGGGCCCTGGGGTGTTCAGGGTGGACTTCATGGAAGAGGTGAACTTTTATCTAGGATTTGCAGGGCAGGTGACAGGTAAGTCTTCACTCTCTGCTCTTTGGCTTTTCTTGTCTCATGTGCCCCCGACCACATGATTCCAGGCTACCTCCCTCTGCCTATCCCAGCTTGGTACTTTAGTGGACAACCCAGAGGTGGAATTCTTGGCTTGTCTTCTGAGACCAGAGTTTAAGAAACCTGCTGCTCATGTCCATCAGGCTAGGCAGGGGTTTTCCTAAGGAACCAGCCTCTTCCTCCTAAAATGTGTGTGCCTTGACAAGCAGGGATGACCGGCGACTGGGACAGGATGGTTCTCTCCCCAGCAGGGGAGTGGCAGGGTGTGTCAGCCACGTTGGCAGGCGGGAGGGTGGATTTTGAGGCATAGGTGATTCAGACTGTCTTCCAGGTGAGGTGGAGTCTCCTCCAAGCTGGTGTGGCCGTGTTGAGGGCATGCTGCTGAGACTGACACTGCTGTCACCTTTCTCTCTACTCATCCCTCTTGATGGATGACTATTAGCATCCTTGACAGCTTTGGCCTTGGTCCCACAAGCAGCCCGAGGCTGTGGCAACTCACCAGCCCAGGACGCAGAAGTTCTTGGGGCTGGTCCCAGTTTCACAGATTTTGTCAGTATGCACCCCCTCTCTGGGCCTGATCTGCAAATGGGTGCCTCTGTGTCTGTGCTGCTCAGCTTTCATTTTGCTGTGATGTTCGAAGGAGACCATGCAGCTTGGTGAACAGCACAGTGACCCGGAGGCTCTAGGAAGGCAGGGCTCCAGTCCCAGCCCTGCCATTTCCTAGCCAGGTGACCCTGGGCCAGCTGCTTAACTCCTCTGGGCCTCGGTTTCCCCACCTATACAAGGGCGACAGGAGTTCCTGGATGACTCTAATGTATAACGATACTTTTAACCCCAAGCCTGGTAGGATGTACTTGATGAAGTGGCAGATCTTATTATTTGCCACTGAAAATGAATGGGGGCCGAGCACAATGGCTCAGGCCTGCAATCCCAGCACTTTGGGAGCGGACACAGGAGGACTGCTTGACCCCAGGAGTTCAAGACCAACCTAGGCAACATGGTGAAACCCCATCTCGAAAAAAAGAAAGAGAGAGAGAGAAAGTAAGGAATGAAGCAAGGAAGGCAGGAAGGAAGGAAGGGAGAAAGAGAGAGAAAAGAAAAGAAATCAATGAGAAAGTCTTCTGTAAATTGAAAAATGCCACAAATATAATTGGTGCTGCTTCTACGATGGTAGGTAATGGCATTCCCCTCTGGTGCTCTCTGAAAAGTCTGCAAGGGCAAGGCCCGGGAAAGGGAGTCCTACGCCCTCGCCCTCCCGGGAGTTGGGAGTGGGATTAAGGCTGGGGGAATCGGTTAGGGGCCCTGAGAAGCAGTTCTGGACATGCCTCCAACATCTTCATTCCCTCAAAGCCACAGACTGTGCTGTCTCCCCATACTCATGGGGAGATCTTCAGTGTAGGTGACTTGTGGAGTGTGGGAAAGGGGTGTAGGTCTCTCTGCAAAACTCTCTTCCACGACAACTTAAGGGATTGAAAATAAGAACCGCAACAGTGGGAGCCGGACATCACGTGCTGCTCCCTGATGAGTTGCTCCAAGAAGGACACAATCCTGAACGTGCTCTTCCTGCCAAAGATGCATACCCGGAATTTAGTCATGCAGAAGCAGCGGACAAACCCAAACTGAGAGATATTCTGCAACACAACTGGTCTGGAGTCTTAAAAAGAAATGTAGGTGTCATGGATGTCAAAAGAAAATAAAAATAAAAAACAAAGAGGGCAACACTTGTAGGTGAAAGAGACATGACAAATCCATGAAATGCTTTGATTGATTCTTAATTGGCTCCCCGATCAAAACAAAAACCTTTAAAAAAACACTATTGGCACAACTGGGGAAAATGAAGTAAGAGTGGTATGTTAACTGATGGGATTTATTAATGCAAAGTGTTTCCAGGGTCATTGTGGAGCTGCAGTTACGTGGGAGTCTGTTTTTGTTCCTGGGGGATGCCTGCTTTAGAGGTAAAATGTCATTATGTCTCCAGCACACACAAACATATATCCTGAGAGAAACGAAACAAAAGCGGAGAATCCAGGTGAAGGGCTTATGCAAGTTCATTGTACTCTCTTGCAACTTTTCTGTTGGCTTGAAAATTTGTAAAACAGGCTGGGAGCGGTGGCTCACACCTGTAATCCTAGCACTTTGGGAGGACGAGGCGGGCGGATCACGAGGTCAAGAGATCAAGACCATCCTGGTCAACATGGTGAAACCCCATCTCTACTAAAAAATACAAAAATTAGCTGAGCGTGGTGGCATGTGCCTGTAGTCCCAGCTACTCAGGAGGCTGAGGCAGGAGAATTGCTTGAACCCAGGAGGCGGAGATTGCAATGAGCCAAGATTGTGCCGCTGCACTCCAGCCTGGCACCTGGGACAGAGCAAGACTCTGTCGCAAAAAAAAAAAATTTGTAAAACAAAAAAGAGCTGAGAGAATAGCTCTTGGAGGGATGTCAGCTGGAGTCTCTGATATCTACTAGAAAACATCTGCCTACCCAAGGCCTGGGGCAGAGGCCAAAGTCAGAGGCCCAGGAGGAGTCCCACACACCCTCTGCCTAATTACAGTTCCAACCCTGCAGGGCTTTCTGTGTTTTGTGCAGAACAGGCTGAGCACATACACTCAGCCCCTACACCATCCCTGGCACTGTACAAGCACCGAGACATCAAGATGTAACCTCTGCTCTTCCAGTGCGCACGGTTCAAGGGAGGGTCTTCACTCACTTCTTCCTGCTACTGCAGAGTATGTTGTCTATACAGCAGTCCAAAGACTCACCAACAAACCCCAGGATTCTCAGGGGAAGATGGAAGCAGAGAAGAGTCACAGCGGCAGCCTCCAGAACTGGGTGTTTTTGGGAGCCCAGCACGAAGCTAAGCCTGGTCCTTCCTTGTCCGCCCATCACCGTGTGTCCTCTTCATGAAAACAGCTGACCAGGCAGGAAGGATTTGTTTTTTAACAAGGTAAAAACTCAGGCTCAGAGAGGTCAAATCACTTGCCTAAAAGTCACCCAGCTAGAGAGTGGCAGATCTGAAGAAGAAAGTGGCATGATTTCAGCTGAGAGGAGGTTTAATAAGTTGGCATGGTGGAGAAAGGCATGCCAGGAACAGCCTGAGGGAAGGGATTTAGGAAAGAAGCTGAGGCCTCTACCCACTGGATGTGAGTGGTCAGGAGCATGACCACCCCCACTGTGACAACTAAAAAGGTCTTCCGATCTTGCCACATGTCTCCTGGGAGAGAAAACTGCCCCAGGAAGACTCCAACTCAAAAAAAAAATTTAAAAAAAGGCAGAGCGAAGGCCCTGAGGGGATCTCTGATTGTCCTGTCTCTGGACTAAACAGCCGGTTAAAGTCATCTCCTCTCTGGGCTGAATTGATTTTAGCATGAGGGAAGACACCAGAACATGCCCTGGACACCCACAGGCGAAGCTGCATGCATGAGGTGAATCAGAAGTTAAAGGCTCAAGGAGAGGACAGAATTTACACGGGGCAAACGTCCCAGCTATTCCACCGACTCCCTATAGGAAGTTAAGGTAGGCAGAGCATTGGAGCTAGAGGGCACTCAGGATGCCATCGAAGGGCTTCGGCAGATGAGCGTAGAGTGGAGCAGGAGGGCGGTGCTTGGCATGTGGGCCCTCCATTGAAGGCTACCATCCACGATGACGGAGTCCAGGAAGGAGATAAAGGCCTGTGTAGCCACACTGACCCCAAAGTCCTTTGCGTCCCCAACCTCAGGGTCCCTCTGTCCCCACTGGCTCTGATGGGAGCTGCCCAGGCAGCAGTTCTGGATTCTGCTCCATCCTGCAAGACTCCCACCTCTGACCTGATACCAACTCTTCCAACCCAGCTTCCCCAGTGGATGCTCCCTTCTGACTGTCCAGCACGTCCCTCCAATCCATCTTTCTCTGTCCTTTGTTGAATTTAATGTATTTTTTTTTTGAGATGGAGTCTCTCTCTATCACCCAGACGGGAGTGTGGTGGCACAATCTCGGCTCACTGCAACCTCTGCCTCCCAGGTTTAAGCAGTTCTCCTGCCTCAGCCTCATGAGTAGGTGGGATTACAGGCATGCACCACCACACCTGACTAATTTTTGTGTTTTTAGTAGAGATGGGTTTTTGCCATGTTGGCCAGGCTGGTCTTGAACTCCTGGCCTCATGCGATCTGCCCACCTCAGCCTCCCAAAGTACTGGGATTACAGGAGTGAGCCACCATGCCCGGCAAATAGAACGTATTAAAACATTTTTAAATTACACAATCCTGGATGTTTGTTTGTTCTCTTTCTTTGAGTGATCTTAATGAGCCTCGTCACCTTTGCTCCAATCTTCTCATCCTGGTCTCCAGCTCCCATGCGTAACTTCAAGGTTGACTCATCCTGAAACTGACCTCCCCAAGATCTATCTTCTTATGGGATATCTTTTAAAACTGTTACCAGGAGAAACTTGGAGAGGGTAGTGGATTTATCCACAGAGACCATCAGTGTTCTATATGAGCTAATAACCTCCAGATCGGTCTTCAATTCACTTATGGCCCCCACATGGCAAATCCATCTGGGTGCTCAGGGAGGTCCATGGTTGAGACGAAAGTAACAATAAAGATCCCAAAATCCATTCCTGCTTAAAGCAGACCTCACATCTTTGCTTAAAGCCCAAAGGCTTAACAATGAAGGAGGGACAGACCTAATCACAGCTTTCTAGCTGAACAGTGGCTCTCCTATAGAACAAGGAGACCAGTTTTTCTTCATTTTTGAAAACCTCGGGGATAAAGCAAAAGACACTGGATTGACTGCAGCAGGAAGGATCTGGATTCAAAATAAGGAAGAACTGCCAAGCTGATGGTGAGAACGAAGAAGCCTGGGCATGACCTGGCAGGGGCAGTTGTGCAAGGCCCTCCAGGAAGTCCCAAGCACCGAAACAGACCCTGACTCAGCTGCATTTATAGGGTGAGCATCAGCCAAGCCCTGCTGCCATCGGAGGGCCAGGTAGGCTGGGCTGCCAGGGAGCTCACCCTGGCCAAGGAAGGGCGTCCAGCCGTTTTCTGGGCAGGCTTGGTTCTGTGTAACAGAAGGGCCAGTCAGGAACCCATAGCAGCAACCAACTTGCCCGTAAGGATTGGGCTGTTGTCCACTCTCTTTCCTGACCAACTCCTTCTCTTCCTTCAGGATTGAGTGCCGAGGTCACTTCCTCCGGGAGGCCCTCCCTCGGGGCACTGAGCACACAGAGGTGAACTCTAACACTCACTTGCTTCTCCCTGTAGTTGCAGGTCCCTTGAGGGGGCCTGGGGTGATTCATCACTGTGTCCCTCGTGGCCTCCAGGTGCTTGGGAGATGTGGAGAAAATGAGGGAAGGGAAATAGAAGTGAGAGAAGGAAAGAGAAAGGGGGCAGGAAGAGAGAGAAGAAAGAGAAAGGAAAACTCTTGTGCCCAGAGACTGTACAGATGTGTAAGTCTCCTTCTTGCTGGAGGGACAGTGGCTTTATCAACAGCAACACCACCTCAGCAACACTGCCTCAGTGAGTCCCCGGCAGCTGGGACTCACTGCTTACACATTTTTTTCTCCATGTAGGTCCAGCTCCGGGAGAGGGTTCAGCCCAGGCTTGGGATTAGGGGGCTTGCGGTGGGCACAGGCTGGCAAGTGAAGACAGCTCTGAGGGCCACAAGAGAACTGGGCAACAGAAGACTCTGTGTAACCTGTCTAGTTCTTTTCATTTCTACTTGACTCTTGTTATAATCCCAGAGCTGTGTTCTTAGAGGGAAATGTGCTTTTATTTAATTTAATGTTTTTCATAAGATGACAATAGCATTATTGCCTTTCCTGATTATAAAGAAACCCTGTTGGCCGGAGATGGTGGCTCACACCTATAATCCCAGCACTTTGGGAGGCCAAGGCGGGCAGATCACCTCAGGTCAGGAGTTCAAGACCAACCTGGTCAACATGGTGAGACCCTCATCTCTACTGAAAATACAAAAATTAGCTGGGTGTGGTGGGAGGCGCTTGTAATCTCAGCTACTCAGGAGGCTGAGGCAGGAGAATCACTTGAATCCGGGAGGTGGAGCTTGCAGTGAGCTGAGATCACACCACCACATTCCAGCCTGGACAACAGAGAAAAAGTTAACCCTGGCAACATCGTTAAAAACAAAAACGGCTGGGTGCAGTGGCTCACGCCTGTAATCCCAGCACTTTGGGAGGCTGAGGCAGCGGATCACAAAGTCAAGAGATTGAGACCATCCTGGCCAACATGGTGAAAACCCGTGTCTATTAAAAATACAAAGAATTAGCAGGTTATGGTGGCACATGCCTGTAGTCCCAGCTACTTGGCAGGCTGAAGCAGGAGAATCACTTGAACCCAGGAGAGGGAGGCTTTCAGTGAGCTGAGATCACATCATTGCACTCCAGCCTGCGCGACAGAGCAACTCTGTCTCAAAAAACAACGACAACAACAAACAAAAATAACTATACTACAAAAGTCAAGTGAAAAAATCAGATGTGATTTTGAACCACAGTTTTAGAAATAACTTCCTTGTAAATAATCGACCGTATTATTAATTAAGTCATATATTGTGGGGGAAACAGAACAGGATATATCTGAGACTGAAATAATTGATAGTGGAAAAGGAAAGTTTTCATTTTGAAAGGAACATTGAGTTTTCATTGTTTTGCAAAAATAGACTTGTCCAAATGCAGTTGTTTTGAACAATCTGTTGCCTGTAATCATTACCTCTCCCAATCCCCTGTTGGACTGTGTCCTTTCGGGGTGGGAGTGTTGGTCTGTCTATAAACATAGAGATTTCTCCCTCTTCCATGCACTTTGCTGGCCTCTGAGGATGGAGCAGTGAATAAAACCCACCCACACCTCACCCTCCTGGCAGTTACCCTTAGTGGAGGGGTACAAGGACTGCCTGTCTGGTGAATGAGACGACACTGCTGAGCACATCAGGATGCTGGCATCTCCTGCCTCTTCCTGTCATCTCCTTTTAGATGACGTGCTCTTCTCAGGACTTACAGAACACTGAGTGCACAGGACACACCTGTCACCAGACCATTCAGGTACACAGTGTTTTCACCACCATTCCTGAGATCGGGCAAGTTTCAGATTTGTTTTCATGAAGCTAGAAGCGGGCTTAAAGGTCACCTTGTCCACCTGACCTGGCCTGCTGAAGCTTGAATCTTCTTTCTGTAAACCTGAAAGAATTAAAAGGATCAGAATCCAGTTTAAAGTTTATTCAAGTGAGAAGGTGAAAATGGTCATCTAGGAGACAAAGACTCCAGAGAAATGGGATCGGTGCTCCAAAGTTAAGAGTTAAGCTTTTGCTTTTATAGGTAGAAAACACAGAAATGTGATGGGATTACAGCATTTCTATACAAGAGTGATTTAAGAGTTACAACAAATTAATCAGCTAGCTATAGTCTGTTTTCTTCTCTCTACAGTTTGTTTTCCTTTCTTTACAGCTGATTTTCATTTCTTCACTCAATTTAAAGGAGCGCATTGGCCAGGTGCAGTGGCTCATGCCTGTAATCACAGCACTTTGAGAGGCCAAGGCAGGTGGATCATGAGGTCAGAAGTTCAAGACCAGCCTGGCCAAGATGGTGAAACCCCATCTCTACTAAAAATACAAAAATTAGCTGGCACCTGAAATCCCAGCTACTCAGGAGGCTGAAGCAAAGAATTGCTTGAACGTGGGGAGGCGGAGGTTGCAGTGAACTGAGATCGCGCCATTGGACTCCAGCCTGGGCAATAGAGTGAGACTCGGTCTCGGGAGAAACAAACAAACAAAAAGAGTGTATTTACCATTCCATCTTAGGACAATGTGATAGCCATAAAGTCTTTGAGAAAGATAAGAGGAAAGTTAATCCATAATGAAGATTAACAATAAAAGGGAAGGATCAACATAAAAAAAGAACAAATATATTTCTATATGTTAGCAATAAACAATTGGAATTTGAAAAAAATTTTGAAGAATTATTTACAGTAGTACCAGAAAGCATGAAATACTTAGGTATAAATCTAGCAAAATATGTGCGAGGTCTGTCTGCTGAAAACTATAAAACACTAGTAAAAAAAAATCAAAGAGGCCAGGCACAGTGGCTTGCACCTGTAATTCCATCACTTTGGGAGGCCAAGGCAGGTGGATCACCTGAGGTCAGGAGTTCAAGACCAGCCTGGCCAACATGGTGAAACTCCATCTCTACTAAAAATACAAAAAGCCCTCAGGAGGCTGAGGCAGGAGAATTGTTTGAACCCAGGAGGCAGAAGTTGCAGTGCACCAAGATTGTGCCATTGAACTCCAGCCTAGGCAACAAGAGTGAAACTCCAAAAAAAAAAAAAAAAACCTACGAAAACCTTAAAAAAGAAGAGGCATACCATGTTCACAGACTGGAAAATTCAGTATTGCTACGATATAAATTCTTCCCACACTGATTTAGATTCAATGCAATTCTAATAAAAATTCCAGCAGAATTTTGTTTTTTTAAAGTGGACAAGGTGATTTTAAAGGTTGTATGGAAAGGCTGTGGGGCTGGGCACAGTGGCTCACGTCTGTAATTCCAACACTTTGGGAGGCCTAGGTGGGTGGGTCACCTGAAGCCAGGAGTTCAAGACCAGCCTGGCCAACATGGCAAAACGATGTCTCTACTAAAAATACAAAAAATTAGCCAGGCATGGTGGCAGGTGCCTGTAATCTCAGCTACTTGGGAGGCTGAGGCAGGAGAATTGCTTGAACCTGGGAGGTGGAGGCTGCAGTGAGCCAAGATTGCACCACTGCACTCCAGCCTGGGCAACAAGAGTGAAACTCCATCTCCAAAAAAAAAAAAGTTAGAGAATGTATACCAATTTCATGACTCATGCCTGTAATCCCAGCACTTTGGGAGGCCAAGGCAGGAAGATCACTTGAAGCCAAGAGTTTGAGGTCAGCCTGAGCAATGTAGTGAGAGTCTGTCTCTACAAAACATTTTTTTTTAATTGGCTGAGCATGGTGGCACATGCCTGTAGTCCCAGCTACTCAAGAAGCTGAGGCGTGAGGACAGCTTGAGCCCAGGAGTTGCAGGCTGCAGTAAGCTGTGATCACACTACTGCACTCCAGCCTGGGTGACAGAGCAAAAGCCTATCTCTAAATAAATAAATAAATAATTTTTCAAAAAAAAATTTCAGAGTATTGCAGAGTATTATGGAGAGGAAACTTCTAGAACCTTCACGCTTGCAAATCACTTCCTTTAGTTCTCAACTCATTGAAGACTTGAGCTGAGCCCTCCAGGTGGTCAACTTTAAGACATGAGACACAGAAATGCCTTGGCGAGTTCCTATGATGGGCCAGACACTTTATGTACATTATCCATGATCCTGCAAGAATGACATCACTATCTCCCATGCCAGATGGAGAAACAGTCACAGGTGATTATTTGTCCCAAGTGTCACAGAGCCAGGAAGTTCAGGCTAAAGAAGGGTCCCAGTGGAGCAGAGTATGGGGGAGTAGGCAGGCGGACAGGCAGTGCGGCCCCACTGGCACAGAGCCCAGAGGCAGAGCCTTAGAGACACTAGTCCAGGGCTCCTGCAAGCTGCGGACCGGGGGAGGAACTAGCAGAACGTGAGGTCCCCGGAGGACATTACCAAAGATGCTAAAGAGAAACAATGTCCTCGTTAACATGGAGCTGACGGAGCAGAACCCCAAGGATAACACTTCACATTCATTTACTCCCCAGCAGGGATTGTCTGATCCAACCCCTCAATTCAGACATAAGGCAACTGAAGCCAGAGGGACAAAGGAATATGCCTGAGGTCCCCCAACTTGTCAGCAGCATGGCAAGACAAGAGTTCTTATTCCTGATTCAGGGTCCAGCACTCTTTCAGAGGCACCTTCCTGCATTCTGAGATTAAACTCACCCTTTAACTAGGGTGACCCTTTCCATTTTTGATCCAAACCAGAATGAGAAGGGGCCTTATTACAAAAACAGTATGGCAGGTGTCCACAGGACTGCCCTGTGCAAATGGGACACACAGTCATTCTAGCAGAGCATTCTAGAATGCCACCCACCTGCCCACCAGGAATGCCTCTTCACAGCCTTTGGCTATGAACCTGACAACTCACCATCACCCTCCATGCCAGGTGAGGGGCTGAAGGACCAAGCAGCCCTGAGGGTCTGGCTTTCCTAGGGATCTTTAGGGAGCCCAGAACTGGCTGCTCCAACACTGGCCTCTGTTGCTGCCTGGAAGTGTGTATGCATAAACAGGGGCCCTATTTGTTCCCACCGATCAGGGGCAAGCTCCCTGCCAAGCCCAGTGGAAGTCCAGTTTTAGGTGCTTGCCTCTGGGTGATACCCACTGAACCAAAGCTGTCCTCACTGTGAGACTGTGAATGTGGGGCCCTCCTGTGGGGCCCCAGGACAGTGGGAGAAGGTCCCTGCTGGCCTGGTAGCCAAGTCACAGCAGAAACTGGGAGGATGTGAGAAGGACACCGAGTGGCATAAACTAGCTGTGCTGTTTCTTGCCCCTCCTTCACTCCTTGGTCCCCCCAATAGTCACCACCTTCTGAAACTTTACCATACACACACATCTCCCAGGGACCTTGTTAAACTGCAGATTCTGATTTCACAGACCTGCAGTGGAGCCTGAGATGCTGCATTTCTAACAAGTCTCAGGTGATGCCAATGCTGCTGGCTCAGGTGCCACTTGGAATAGTAACCCTCTCTCACAGCGCTAATCATAATTTGTCATTGCTTTCTTATGTGGTTGTTACTGATTGTGGCAGATTGTTGTAGTACAGCCCTCATAATCACAGGCTTGAAAAGCACATGTGCGTTGGGCTTGTCCTCTTGGAACCCTGCTGCTGAGTGAAGAGCCCACACTAGCCTGCTGGAATCCCCTGGCTCAGCCAACAGCCAGTATCAATGGCCAGACCCAAGAGAGACCATTTAGATCATCCAGCTCCAGTTACAGCCACATGAATTAGTCCAGAAGAATCACCCAGCTGAGCCCAGCCCAAATTGTGGACCCATACAATGGTAAGCACATAAAATCGTCATTGTTTAGGTCACGAAGTTTTGGAGTGGTGTGTTACATGGCAATAGATAACTGATACACTGGTTTAATGTCTGTGTTAGGGCTGGAACTAGGTCTGTTTTATTTGGTACGTTACACGCAGTATTTTGAATTCATGAGTAAATGAACTAACCTGGATCTGTCAGATTCTAAAACCCAAGAGTTTCTGCTCCACTGTTTCTGCTCCCTGTTCCCAGACAAGCTGCTCATCCTGGGTCTAGTGAGGTCAAGGGTAGGATATGTAATCTAGCCTAGGTTAACTAGTGCTTTCCAGTCTACAGTGATTGGTTAAGGGATAAGTGTGTGACCTAATGTAATACAATCAGATTGAAACTCAGGACTGCCTTAACTCTTTAACTGCATTTTGGGGAGGTCCAGGAGATTCCCATACTTGGAGGGCTAGGGAAGTGGCTATTTCCTAGTGAGTGCTGGGGTTTCCATTTTAACTGCTGGTATCAATGTAACAGTGTGAAGTGCCAACAGCCCTGTGTGCTGTCCTGAGAGCTAACAGGCCTGTCTGAACATGAAGCCAACACCATGAAAATAGTCCTGGGAAATGTAGAGAAAGAAACCAGGCCCTGGTGAGAGCGTTTAGGCTCTGAGTAAAGTCTTAAATGCTAAAACTACTACTAAGCTTCTAAATCACATGAGTCCAGAAATATATTTGGTTCAGCCAATAGGGCTGGACTTTAGTTTGCTTGTAGTTATCAGGATGCTTCCTAATCAGCTGACCTTCTTTCTTCTGGGAATCTAACCTTTCTTTAAGGTCAACCAGATGATCCGGATACTTTAAAATTAACCCAGGTTTAAGCCAGAACAAGAGAAAAATGAATCCCTGGGCTGACTCACAACATTCCCTATGAATCAGTTTTACTCTCCTGTGCTCTGCCAAAAGAAACGTTTCATAAAACTCATCTTTGAATCTATTGGAAAGATGTTCTTGAGGGTGTGGCTTCCCGCTTTCCACAGGGTCTTTCTAGTCTTTCAGCTGTAGATTCCTAAGCAGTAGTTTGATTTCCTACCACATGGACAGTTATGAACTGTGTAACTAAATAGTTTTCCCTTTTGGTCGTGGCTGCCAGGAAACCTTATGCCAAATATGTTCCCACTTGCAGCAAAAATGCACAATTCTATGGTAGGTCTTTTTACAGTAGCTTCATTACTGGTTCAATTTTATGTCCTTAGCCTTGTTTTACCCTATTTATTCTTATTTACCTTGACTTAAATAATCTTGCTTCATTTTATGAATCCCTATAAGAAAATAGGAGTTATAATCTAAAAGCATCACTTTGATTTAGGCTTGGTTAAAATGAAAAGAAACTACAGGGTACTGTTATATCAAACACTTTGAATTTCAGCGAAGGAAACGGAAGGGAGGTATGGAAGAACATAGATATTCCAAGGATCTCAAGAGTATAAAGAATCAAAACACCAAGGCCAGGTGTGGTGGCTCAGGCCCTAGCACTTTGGGAGGCAGAGGAGGGAAGATCACTTGAGGTCAGGAGTTAGAGACCAGCCTGGCCAACATGGAGAAACCCCATCTCTACTAAAAATACAAAAATTAGGCTGGGTGCAGTGGCTCACGCCTGTAATCCCAGAACTTTGGGAGGCCAAGGCGGGTGGATCACGAGGTCAAGAGATGGAGACCACTCTAGCCAACATGGTAAAACTCTGTCTCTACTAAAAATACAAAAATTAGCCGGGTGTGGTGAGTGCACACCTGTAGTCCCAGCTACTTGGGAGGCTGAGGCAGGAGAATAGCTTTAACCTGGGAGGTGGAGGTTGCAGTGAGCCGAGATCACACCACAGCACTCCCACGCTCCAGCCTGGCAACAGAGTGAGACTGTGTCTCAGAAGAAAAAAATACAAAAATTAGCCAGGCATGGTGGCAGGGACCTGTGGCCCCAGCTATTCAGGACGCTGAGGCACGAGAATCACTCGAACCCAGAGGCAGAGGTTACAATGAGCTGAGATTGCATCAGTGCACTCCAGCCTGGGTGACAGAGTGAGACCGTGTCTCAAAAACAACAACAACAACAACAAAAACCACAAGAATTAAGACATCAGACAAAATGGGGAAAAGGCTTTTATTTAAATTGTAAGCCTCTGTCTCATTTGGGTTCTTCCAAGAATAAGCAAAAAGTCTCCTGAGCAAATGCATCCCAAGTTTTTCCAGAGGTGGCTATCGAGTGTTAAGTACAGGGTCCTCAAACGTGGGAAGCCCAAAAACAAAGTATATTATTCATTTAATATAGAAAATGTTTGTGGAAGGAACTAAGGCTTGCTCACTTAGGTTACAAATGAACTATAGGCTCTTCTGTTAGAAAAATCTGACTCCTTGGTGGAGTTTTTCTCTTTACTGTCTGTGCAAGTTAAATAAAAAACAGTAAAAGTGATCCAGCAGATTCATACTCAAACACAACATAGAGCGGGTTCTTTTATCATCTTAGACCCATTTAAGTCCTTTCTGAAACCAGACATAATGCAAATAAGTAAACAATGAACAAACAATAATTAAATGAGCATCATTCTCAGTTGGCATAGAAAGTGTTGAGACATGGAGAGAAACAGCCAGTAAAACCTGGAAGGAGATCAATGCAGTGCTCCAGAAGAAAGTGTTTCTAGCCAGGGTTGGACAGGGCCTGATAGGAATGGAAGAAAAGGGAAAGGAAAAGGAAGTTAGGGAAGAAGAGGTTAGAATTTTATAGAAAAGGCCAGGTGCAGTGGCTCACTCCTGTAATCCCCGCATTTTGGGGGGGCCAAGGCAGGCAGATCATGAGGTCAAGTGTTTGAGACCAGCCTGGCCAAGATGGTGAAACCCTGTCTCTACTGAAAAAAAAAAAAATACAAACATTACCTGGGCATGGTGGCAGGTGCCTGTAATCCCAGCTACTCAAGAGGCTGAGGCGAGAGAATCGCTTGAACCCAGGAGACAGTGAACCAAGGTTTCAGTGAGAGAATCACTTGAACCCAGGTTTTAGTGGGCCAAGATTGCGCCACCGCACTCCAGCCTGGGTGACACAGTGAGACTTGGTCTCAAAAAAAAAAAAAAAAAAAGAAGAATGTTATAGAAAAGCGAAATGGAAGGAGAACACTCCAGGTGGTCGGTACCAACAGGTCAAAGTCTGCAGGGAGACGAGCCTTTGGAGCACCGTCATGTACAGAGAGAGGTCTTCCAAACACCCTCCAGCCACGGACTCTGTCTTCATGTGGGTCCCACTTGAAGTATCCCATGCTTTTGGAGAAAAAGATGTTATACTACTCCATCCTGCCTGTGATTCAAATTGGCTGAGCCTGTGTGCTCCCACCTTAAGGGAATGTCCCAACATGTGGCATCCAAAGGAAACACTGCACTTACCCTGAAGGTTTTGTTTCTCTTGTTTCTACATTTTCTGGGCAAGGAGAGATCAGATCAGCTAACATTAGTTAAAATCTTCCTTCCCCATTTCTACTCCTAGAGACTGACTTTCCAGGGCAGCTGCAGCTCAGTTAGATCTCATCTTCTAGAGACTCTAAAGTGGGGTTCTCAAAGCATGGTCTCCAGACAAGGAATAGCAGCATCACCTGTAAGCTTGTTTGGAATATAAATTATTATGCCCTGTGAGAGGCAGAATGATGCCCCCACCCCCTACTCCCACCAAAGATGTCCACATTCTAGTCCCTGGAACCTGCTTATATGTTACTTTACATGGCAAAAAGGACTTTGTGTATGTGCTTAGGTTAAGGATCTTGACAGGGAGAGGTCATCCTGGATGATCTGAGTGGGTCTGGTATAATCACAAGGGTCCTTACAAGTGAAAGAGAAAGGCAAGAGAGCCGGGGACAGAGGAGATAGGATGATGGAAGCAGAAGTCAGAATGATGCAATTGTTGGCTGTGGAGATGGAGGAAGGGGCCACAAGCCAAGGAGTGCAGGCAGCCTCTAAAAGAGGGGGTAAGCAAAGAAACAGATTCTCCCTGAGACTCTAGAGGCAGCACAGCCAACACTTTGATGGTAGCCCAGTGAGACTCATTTTTAATTTCACACCTCCAGAACTGTAAGAGAATACATTTGTGTTGGTTAAGTCACAGAGTTTGTGGTGATTTGTACGGCAGCCACAGGAAATGAATACAGACCCCATTCAGACCTGCTGGGTGGGAAGCTCTGTAGGTGGGGCCCGGCATCCTGTATTTACCAAGACCTTCAGGGGGTTCAGAGGCATGCCAAAGTTTGAGAACCACTGCTCCTAAATGGTGGTTCTTGACCTTCATGGCATCAGACTCATCTGGGGTGTTTCTGAAAACCACCCACACCCAGCTCTACTCCCAGAAATTCTGCTTTGATTGGCCTCAGTAAGGTTCAGGCGTCCCATTTTCAGAAGCTCCATCTACGGCTCTAGTGCTCTGCACTGCCAGGCTGGAAAGCTGGGCTTCCTTCTCTCTTCCTGCTTCTGTCTCTGCTTCCTCCTTCCCTCCCCTAGATGTGGGATCCATCTTAGTCTCCTCTTTCCTTCTTGGCTGAGCAGTCAGTGAGGCTTCTTCCTGGGAGGGCAGGAGAAGAGTTTGCAGCATTTCTACTTAAAGAAAAATTAACTTATAATATGAGATATAATTTTATTATATATTAATATAATCAACTCAATACTGTCACAAACTCAAGATTCTGGTGCAGGGGACAGATTAAGTCACACGCTCCTAGAAGAGAAGGATCTTGGAGAGCGTCTGGTCCCCACAACACCCTTTCCAGTTGGGGAAACTGAGGCCCAGAAAGAGGAAGTGACCAGTCCAAGGTTATAGGAGGGAGGCACAGAGCCTGGGACCAAACATTGGTCTTCTGGTCTAAAGCCCACTGTCCTTTCATCTTGTAACTTGACTCTGGCTTCATTCCCTGTGCTGGAATATAGAGGACTCCAGGCAAGGATCTGGCTCCTAAAAAAAGCCACCCCCTCTCTCCACATTTCTAGGCAAGACAGACAGGTGCTGTGCAGTGAGCAGGTGCTGGGACCTTCTAGGATGACCTTGAGCTGGGTCCGCATGACAGGAATAATTCCGATGACCGATAAAGCTCGATCCTGGGGGAGGAGAGGCAGCCAGCTGAGACTATCGCACCTGGGAAGCAACCAGCCAGGTTCCCACCTGCCCTGGGCAAGAGAACAGCCCAGGGAGAGAGAAGGATGGTGGGGAGGGGTGGAAAGAGGCCAGGCCTGGGCCAAGGACCTGCAAATAGCCCCCTTCTGACCGACCGCAAGGGCCCTGGGCACACAGAGGCAGGGCACTTTGGGAGGTCAGGTCCTCCTGCTCCTGGTGTCTACACCCTCTCCTAACATCTACAGGACCGCCTCCCGCCCGCCCCTGCTCCCTGGCAAGGCTGTGCAGCAGAAAGAGGGGTGAGATGGAGGTGGTGAGTGGGGGTGGGGAGCTCAGCCTGGCTGCCTCGTGCCAAGTTTGAGAGAGGCAGTCGTGTGGAGTCCTTAAAGGTACAGGCAGTGTTTGGAATCAGAATCTGTCCCTTTCAGCTGTGTGACCTGGAGCAAGTCCTCGAGCCTCTCTGGGCCAGTTTCCCCTCCTGCAAAATGGAGATACTTCCTGGTTTCCATGAGGAGTCTGAGAAAACACACATACGTGTATGCACATGTGGGGCTCAGAAAATGGGAGGCAGCATCGTGAAGTGTGCAAACTAGCTGGGTTCACATCCCAGCCCCCCCCCTTCCTACCTGGCCGTGACCATGGCGTGCCTATTTCTTCTTCTGGGAAATGGGCTGTCAGTAGCACCTACCTTACAGGAGGAAGTGAATTAGCAGATGCGAAATGCACAGGACAGGGGCCTGGCTCTGTCTGGGTGCTCCAAACTACCACCTTTAGTTCGGCTCTTGGTACACTGCTGCCGTGCGCCCGTGGAGGACTCCCTCGGTGAGCCTAGAGAGGCAGTAGTGTGAAGTCCTAAAGTGCTGAGTCCTGGAGGTTTTCACACCCACATAAACATTTATAAGACTGGAAACAAAAAATTAACCAGCCTGTAAATATGAAAGGAAAACTGCAAAGTCAAAATGAGTGACCCTTTTGTTAAATGTCCACAAAACACTATTATTTCAGCTCTTATTAACTATATCAGAAACATGTCATAACACTTGAATTTATTGGCTAGATTTTTCTCCGCCTTCAAGAATTAGTGAGTAATGATGACTAAAAAATTGGAACAATCCTAACTTATGTAACTTGTAACCAAATAACTTCACATGCAAAATTACAAAAATTATTTTAATAGGTCATTGTAATAGAATTGACAAAAAGGCAAACACTTTAGATCTCCATCAGGCATATATGTAAAGTTTAAGGAAATGAGTGGGAACAATATCCTCCAAACTTAGGGTGGTATTTACCTCTGCTGTGAGGAGAGTGGGTCAGAGAGGGCACCCAGGATACTTCAATCCTCTGGGTAACATTTTATTCTTAAGCTAGGTGGTGAATCCCACAGATTTGTATTGTATTAGTCTTTGTTTCCTTTTTGTACATATCAAAAAGGTAACAAAATTTAAAAGTATGCTCTTGTAGCAAAAAGAAGAGAAAGAAATGTCCCCAGATAATTTTAAATTATTTTATGGCAAATTTGTATTTAATGTGAAATGTTAGGGATCTTTTAATATGTTCTATAGAATGTCACGCAGGGCTTCTAAAAGCGTGTCCCCAAGGCCCAACTGTACCAATGGCCCTCCAGGCCCCAGACCCCTCACCTGGTGTCTCAGTTTGCTGGAGCTGCTGTAACGAAAATGGGTGGCTTCACAGAAATTTGTTTCTCACAGTTCGGGAGGTGGGGAAGTCCAAGATCAAAACACTGGTGGAGTCTGTATCCGGCGAAACCCCACCTTATACATGGCCCCTTCTTGCTGTGTCCTCGCAGATGGAAGGGATGACAGGGGTCTCTCAGGCCTCCTTCATAAGGGCACCAAATCCATTCATAATGGCGCTGCCCTCATGACCTCATTACCTCCCAAAGGCTCTCCCTCCAAATACCATCACACTGACGGTTAGGGTTTCACCATGAAGGGGCACAGAGATTCAGAGCATAGTACCTGGGTTCTGTTCTACTGAAGGAGCCTGGTGCAAAATGAACAATCAGGCAGCCACTGCAACCCCGCAGACCCTCATGGGAGTTCGGCTTCTTTATTAAACATACGTCTGTCTACAAAGTACAAACATTTGTATTTCTCCCTGTGTGCTAACTAGGGAGGGATAGATCCACAAGGTTGTGAGAAAGTCAGACCGTTCCAGAAAACAGAAATCATGCATAAAACCAGAGGTTCTGAGAAGACCTGGGGTCACTCCCACAGCTGGGTCCAAGTGGGGTCATCTGTGTGTGGCCAGATGCTGGCATTGTCCAAAGAGGGCTGCCTCCCTCCACCACCCCTTAGGAGAGGAAGCATCTGCCTCACACCTGCCAATGATAAAGTGATATTAATAAGGCGCGTAGTATAAAGGGAGAGAGAGCTGGGGGGCTTCAAGGCCTGGGCTTGATGGACAGGGAGGAAGAGGGGACAGAGTGTGGAGAGGCGCAGGGTCTCCAAGGTGAAGGAGAGAGAGTGGGGTCTGTTTATCTGCCATGTGTGGGAGCCAGACTCCCCACAGTGTCACTGCATCCCACCCAGCTTTTTGGGGCTCCCTGAAGAATCTCAAGCGAGAATCTGGGAAAGAACTTCCCACCGCTATCAAAGATGTGGCCTGTGGCGGGGGACAGATGGCTGGGCCAATGCTCTGGGCTGGATTTAGTTTGCAGCCTTGTTTGGCTTGAGGTTAGGAGCCAGGATTCAAGACAGACCCCGACAAACACCTAATCCCTGGGTCTGTTCATCCGCTCCCGGGTGCGAACAGGAAGGTGAAGTTTTCCCACTCACCCCACATAATCAACCAGACGTGGGCAAGAGGCCTAGTGGTGGGAGTGAGAGCTGGGAGACCGGGCAGAGGGCCGGACTCAGGGGTAGCCTCAGGGTGGAGCAGGCAGCCTGGAGCTTTGCTATGCCCGTCTCTGCCAAGTTCAACCCTGGGGGAGTGAGTCCAGCTCATGGCAAATGCAGTGTCTATAGTCAAGGGCCTAAAGGTTAGGGGAGAGAAATCAACAAATAGGCATGAAAGAAGGTAAACCCACTGATGACCTTCATTTCCTGAAAGGCTATGGCAGGGGTCCCCCATCACCATCCCGTACTGGTCCGTGGCCTGCTGGGAACCAGGCTGCACAGCTGGCGGGGAGTGACAGGTGAGCAGGCATGACCACGTGAGCTTCACCTCCTGTCAGATGAGCTGCGGGAGGAGATTCTGGCAGGAGCTCGAACCCTGGTGTGAACTCGCATGTGAGGACCTAGGTTGCGTGCTCCCTCTGAGAAACCATACCTGCCATCCTCACCCCCTCCACGGAAAAATCATCTTCCACAAAACCGGTCCCTGGCGCCAAAAAGGTTGGGGAACTCTGCGCTGCAGAAGCACATCATTCTTTGTGGGAAATGTAGGAAGCATCTCCTTTAAAATCCAGATGAGGACAATGATCACTTCACCCTTCCACTTAGCATTGCTGCAGGATCAAAGTCAGATCATAAGACAAGATAGTGAAATTAAAGGAGTAAGTTTCAGATGGAAGGAAACACAACTATAGTGGCAGATGATGCGATTAGGTCGAAACCAAAAGAATCAATGAATTATTAGAAATAAAAGAATTTAGCAAGATGGCTCACTATGCAATCAATAATAAACAGTCATTTTAATTTACGTGGCCTCCCATTATACATAATAATAGGCCAGGCATGGTGGCTCACGCCTGTAATCCCAGCACTTTGGGAAGCCGAGGTGGGTGGATCACGAGGTCAGTAGATCAAGACCATTCTGGCCAACATGCTGAAACCCCGTCTCTACTAAAATAGAAAAACTGAGCCAGGTGTGGTGGTGCGTGTCTGTAGTCCCACCTACTCAGGAGGCTCAAATAGAAGAATAGCTTGAACCCAGGAGGCGGAGGTTTCGGTGAGCCAAGATTGCGCCATTGCACTCCAGCCTGGGGGTTAAGAGCGGAACTCCGTCTCAAAAAAAAAGAAAAGAAAGTGGCCTTAAGCTAGATGTTCAAAGATGAGTAGGAAAGAGTCAGGAGAAAAAGGCAGGGAAAAAGGATCAGGTGCAAAATCCCAGAGTTGAGAAGTAGCAGGTTCCCTCAACAACCAGTACCTCGGACAAGGCAGGAAAGAAACTGACTGAGGAAGAGTCTTCTGTATCCACTGCTGACCACTGACCCAACCCACCAGCCAGAGCCCTTAGACAGCAGCAGCTCCGCCCAGCTTTGCCCTTAGAGACAATGCAGCTGGGTGGTCAGGGAGCTTTGCCTGCGGTCAGCATTCAGTGGTCTCGGTCTTCAGGCTCTGGCTCCCTTCCCTTCCTCCATTCAAGCATTGCTCAGGGCTGAGCGGGGCCAAATGAAATCACATGCTGGCTGGTCCCGGCTCCTCCTGATGGCCCCCTGATTTATGTCATAGCATCCCCAATATGCCTTATTGCCAAACTGGGCCAACTCATAGCATTTACTTTAGTGCTTTTCAAACCTCAACATGCATCCAGATCACTGGGGATGGGTTTAGATATTGCAGGTCCAGAATGGGGCCTGACATTGTATATTTTTATCAGGACTTCACATGTGCTGCTACTGCTGGTCCATGGACCACACTTTGAGTAGCATCATCTAGGCAACTATTCATGGAGCCCCTGTGGTGTGCCACGTACTGTACTGGCTACTTTTTATACATTTTCTAATCTAATCATTACAATTGCCCTCTGAAATGGAACTTACTGTTTTTACTTTTCAGAATAGGAAACTGAGGGTCAGAAAGACACTTTATGAACAGCAGAGCTGGGCTTTGAACTTGGGTCTGTCTGACTCTAGAACTTATACTGGGCCTCTTCTTCAGAGGGCCTGCTATAGACTGAATTATGTCCCCTCCAAATTCATATGTTGAAGCCCTAACTCCCCATGTGGCTGTATTTGGAATAGGGAAGTAATTAAGTTTCCATGAGGCCACAAGGGTGGAGCCCTGATCCTACAGGATTAGTGCCCTTAGGAGAAGAGGCACCAGAGAGCTTGCTCACTCGCTGTCTGTTGTGTGAGGACACAGAGAAAAGGCAGCCATCTGTAAGCCAAGAAGACAGTGCTCACCAGGAGGTGAACTGGCTGACATTTGATCTTGGATTTCCAGCCTCCAGAAGTGGAGAAAAAACTCTGTTTCTTCAGGCACCCAGTCCATGGTATTTTGTGATGGCAGCCAAAGCAGACTAAGACAGGGGCCCAGCTGCTTACCAGGCAGCCAAGGGTGAGCCACTTAAAATGAATCCCACCGCCCTTTTTGTGGAGTGCTGCCTGAGCAGGACTGCAGAAGAACCAAAATAATACTAATACTAATACTTTACACCCAAGCTAAAGCCACTTGTACCATCCACCAAATGAAGGCACAACAAACAACTCAAAAAATGGAGCCATCCAAAGCCTCACGCCCTGAATTCAAACACATTTTACGAGGAGACAGGCAGTGGCAGAACAATCAGGTGTTGTTCACTCATTTCCTGCACGTACTCAGAGGGCTGAGTCTGTATCCTCATGGAATGAACAGGTATAATTAATGAGCAAATCCCTGGGTCCTAAAGGTTAGCCAAGCCCTGTGTAGCTGGGAGATCAATGGAAAACATGAGTCTGAATGATCCTCCTAAAGAAAAACCTAAATGCGGAATAAAATATTAAACAAAATATATTTTTAGGTATATCCTTGTGAACTGAGGTACATATAGGCATATATACATATACATATACATGTATACAGCACTCCATTGTGTATACCACATTTTCTTTATCCAATCATTCTTTAATGGACACTTAGATGGATTCCATATCTTTGCTATCAGAAATAGTTCTGTAATAAACATGTAAGTGCAGGTATCTTTATAATTTCTTGTCCTTTGGGTAGATACTCAGGGAACTGAGGAATATCCTTTTAGGTATATCTTTTTGAACTGACACAAATATAAGTAACCCACAGACCCCAAAACTGAGGATTAAGGAGCCCTAAAACTGGCTGATACTCTAAGGGTTTCTGCAGCATGCTGGAGACTTTTGTGCTCTGATGGCTACCCCCGGTGGGAGGTCAGGAGATAAGTCTTAGGGTCCACCTCATGATGTGGCAAAAAAAGAATCCATATATACACACACCAATTTTACAGATAAAAAGGATGTATAGCACATAATTTACACATCATGACAATAAAATATATAATACTCTTTGTTGTAAATTCCATCTAGACAATTGATTCTTATACTTTTGTTGATTTTTGCCAAACTCTTGTATCCATAGGCAGCCTATTTTTGTTGTTCTCAATGTTTGTTCTTATTTACTTATTTATTATTTTTATAAGTTTATAAGGTACAAGTACAGTTTTGTTACATACATCAATTGCGTAGTGGTGAAGTCAGGGTTTTTCGTGTAGCAATCACCCAACTAAACTCCATTATACCCACTAAGTAATCCCTTATCACCCACCCCCTGCAAGCCCCTCACCCTTCTGAGTCTCCGTTGTCTATCACTCCCCATGCTACGTCCATGTGTACACATTATTTAGCTCCCACTTATAAGTGAGAACATGTGATATTTGTCCATGTTTGAGTCGTTTCACTTAAGATAATGGCCTCCAGTTCCATCCATGTTGCTGCAAATGATTTCACTCTTTTTCATGGCTGAATAGCATTCCATTGTGTATACCACATTTTCTTTATCCAATCATTCATTAATGGACACTCAGATGGATTCCATATCTTTGCTATCAGAAATAGTTCTGTAATAAACATGTAAGTGCAGGTATCTTTATAATTTCTTTTTTTTTTTTTTTTGCAGTAAAAGGGAACTCTTTTTATTTTACTTTATTTTAAGTTTCAGGATACATGAGCAGGATATGCAGGTTTGTTGCATAGATAATTGTATGCCATGTTGATTTGCTGTACCTATCAACTTATCACCTAGTTATTAAGCCAAGCATGCATTAGCTATTTTTCCTGATGTGCTCCCAGCCATCCCTCCCCTCAACAGGACCCAGTGTATGTTGTTCCTCTCCCTGTGTCTATGTATTCAGATCTTTCAGCTCCCATTTATAAGTGAGAACATGTGATGTTTGGTTCTCTGTTCCTGCATTAGTATGCTGAGGATAACAACTTCCAGCTTCATCCATGTCCCTGCAAATGACATGATCTCATTCCTTTTCATGGCTGCATAGTATTCCATGGTGTATATGTACCACATTTTTTTTATCCAGTCTATTATTGATGGGCATTTGGGTTGATTCCATGTCTTTGCTATTGTGAACAGTGCTGCAGTAAACAGACATGTTCATGTATCTCTGTAATATAATAATTTATATTTCTTTGAGTATATACCCAGTAATGGGATTTCTGGGTCAAAGGATATTTCTGGTTCTAGGTATCTGAGGAACTCCCACACTGTCTTCCACAATGGTTGAACTAATTTGCATTCCCACCAACAGTGTAAACGTGTTTGTATTTCTCTGCAGCCTTGCCCGTATCTGTTGTTTCTTGACTTAATAATCACCATTCTGATGTGTGAAATGGTATTTCATTGTGGTTTTGATTTGCATTTCTCTAATAATCAGTGATGTTGAGCTTTTTTTCATGTTTATTGGCCTAATGTATGTCTTCTTTTGAAAAGTATCTGTTCATGTCCTTTGCCTACTTTTTAATGGGTTTGTTTTTCTTGTAAATCTGTGTAAGTTTCTTGCAGATTCAGGATGTCAGACCTTTGTAAGATGGATAGATTGCAACATTTTTCTCCCATTCTGTAGGTTATCTATTTACTCTGATGATAGCTTCTTTTGCTGCATAGAAGTTCTTTAATGTGATCCCATTTGTCAATTTTTGCTTTTGTTGCAAATGCTTTTGACATCATGAAATCTATGCCTGGGCCTATGTCCTAAATGATATTGCCTAGATTTTCTTCTAGACTTTGTATAGTTTTGGGTTTTATATTTAAATCTTTAATCTTGAGCTAATTTTTGTGTAAGGTGTAAGGGAAGCGGTTCTGTTTCAATTTTCTGCGTATGGCTAGCCAGTTCCACCAGCACCGTTTATTAAGCAGGAAATCTTTTCCCCATTGCTTGTTTTATCAGATTTGTCAAAGATCAGATGGTTGTACATGTGTGGCATTATTTCGGAGTTCTCTATTCTGTTCCATTGGTCTATGTGTCTGTGTTTGTACCAGTACCATGCTATTTTGGTTACCGTATCGTTGTAGTAGTTTGAAGTTGAGGAACATGATGCCTCTGTCTTTGTCTTTTTGCTTAGGATTGTTTTGGCTATATGGGCTCTTTTTTCATTCCAAATGAATTTTAAAATAGTTTTTTGTAATTCAGTGAAGAATATCAATTACCAAAGTAATTCATAGATTCAATGCTATTCCCATTAAACTATGGGAATATATACCTTGGGCAGTTTGGCCATTTTCATGATACTGATTCTTCCTATTCATGAGCATAGAATGATTTTCTTTTTATTTTTTTTTTATTTTTATTTTTTTATTGCATTTTAGGTTTTGGGGTACATGTGAAGAACATACAATATTGTTGCATAGGTACACACGTGGCAGTGTAATTTGTTGCCTTCCTCCCCTTCACCTATATCTGGCATTTCTCCCCATGCTATCTCCCCGCAACTCCCCACCCCCCA
>PVKP010006260.1:0-84264 GCA_004027715.1 Plecturocebus donacophilus
GCATTAGGAGAAGTACCTAATGTAGATGGCAGGGTGACGGATGCAGTCAACCACCGTGGGACGTGTATACTTATGTCACAAACCTGCATGTTCTGCACATGTGCCCCAGAATTTAAAGTACAATTTTAAAAAAGAATAAAAAAGAAACAAGGAGACACAAAATCGGCTTCTTAAATGGTTACCTGTTAGAGGATGGACAAGTCCAACGTGATGAGGAGAAGAAGGGAAACTGGAAGGTGACAGGAGAAGGTGCTGCAGGGAGACCGTGCAGCCTGGACGACGGCCTGGGGTTGGAGAGAGCCAGGTGCGTGTGCAGCCTGCTGCAGGCAGGTTCATGTGGCTGGGAATGGGCGTGCATTGGGCCAGGCCGGGAGGTAGGCAGAGGTGAGACGCTTTCAGGGGCAGTAGTGTCACGTGCTGATGCAGGAGGTTGGTTCTTATTAGTGAGAGGCACTGGTTCAAGAATCTGTATAGAAGTCACTTACAGTTCATCCAAAGGCCTCCCTCTCTAGCCAGGAGGTTTTCTGATGACTGCCCCTGCCTGCCGTATCCCCCATCCAACTTTTACTTTTCTTAAGACTTTAGACCATGATAGATGGGAATGGGCCAACAGTGGACACTCCCTGTTTGACCTCTGCCTGCCCCAGAGCCAGTAGTGGAAGGAAAGCTTCCATCGGAAGAAGATGCAGGCTATTTCCTCATTTTGGAGTTTTGTGGTTTGTGTCATCATCACAGACTTAACTTTCAGAAAAAGTAGCTCAGAGATGATGCTGTGGCTGAATGTTGTTCCATATCTGGAAGCAAGTCATTCATGATAAAGCAAAAATCTGCAACATTTAGAGAACCTTACTCCTCCTTCCCTCTTTTTCTTACCCTTGGATGCTGCACTTTACCCAATCGGTCTCCATCTAGCACCAGTTTTCAGTCTAAGAATAGCAGAAGAATGTCCAACATTTCAAGCTATTTGGACTTGGATCTCCTCGTGTGTTATTACATCCAAAAGCAGTAATTTTCTTTGCATACTAACTTTACAGATGGAGAAACTGAGGCACAGGGCAAGGAAGGGAAAAGAATGGGATTGGATGTGGCTGCGGCTGTGTGTCCCCGGTCTGTTGTTCATGGTAGAGAGTGCTGCAGCACTTTTAATTATTAACTCTATTCATATTTCCACCACTGAACAAGGTTCCCCACAGACAGAGACTCTCTCTTGCTCAACTCTGAGTTCTCTCTCATTCTAAACATGTGCCTGGGACATGGAAGCTGCTCATTAAAAGCTCGAATAAGTGGTGAAGCTTAGAGGTCAGTGACAGACCTCGGCAACTGGCTCCCTGCCATCCTCAGAGATGTGAAGTCTCTTGTCACCTCTGCAGAATTCAAGTTGCTCCCCTAAAAGATGGCTCTCCTGGTTCTAAACTGCAGCTCTCTAAAGCGTTTCTGTCTAGAGAGTCTCTCTCAAAGCCTCTAGGCCCTCTCCAGTCTAATTCCTCTTAGTTTTAGTTAATGCAACCAGGAATCCTCCTTAAGAAATATGTAGTGAAATCCTCCTTAAGAAATATATACAGGTGTTGCTTATGCCTGTAATCCCAACAATCTGAGGCAGGTGGATCATTTGAGCCCATGAGTTCGAGACCAGCCTGGGAAACATAGTGAGACCCCATCTCTACAAAAAGTTGTCTGGGTGCAGTGGCATGCACCTGTAGTCCTAGCTACTCCAGAGGCTGAAACAGGAGGATTGCTGCAGCCCAGGAATTCAAGGCTGCAGTGAGCCATGATCATACCACTACACTCCAGCCTGAGTCACAGAGCGAGACCCTGTCTCTAAAAGAAAAAAAAAAATGTGGAGTAATGTGAGGAGGATGGTGGAGAAAAGCTATGGAGCATCTACCATGCACAAACCACCTCCTTCCTCGGGTGCTGTGAGGTTATAGAGATGCTCTCTTCTCTCAGGAGGTGTTTTAAACACTTGCCATGTGAAGGTGGCATGGTGATGTGGCTCCATAGTCATACATCCCTCCAATTGGATCCCTGCTCTGTGTAAGGTTGGCCATTCTTTAACTAACTCTTGTTTCACTTCCTGTAATTGGATGGTCACAGTAACTCTACCAGAGGGTGGCTGGAGGGATTAGATGGGGAGCACCATAAAATACCTAGTGTTCGACTTTCCAAATAGAGAGAGTAATGATTGGAAGTTATAACTGCTGTAAAGTACTGTGTCCAGAATGTGATGGGATACAGAGTAGAGTCCAGTATATGAATCTGGGGGACCTTGAAGGGTTTGGGGAAAAAGTAATAGGTTTCTAGCTGGTGGCAACTGTGAAGACATCATAAAGTGTTCTTGGCTCTGGGAATTGAAAGGTAGGGAGAATTGAGTTTTGTGGTGATGGGATTAGGAGGCTTGGATAGAAAAGTTGAAAGGATAAATCCAGAATAAACAAAGAGAGAAAAAAACTATTAAAGGTGCAAGATCTTTATGGAACCCTAAGAGTAAGCTGTATTTAGAATATACATGAAAGTAAAATGAAATGGAAGAGATACACTGGGACTTGGTAGTGGGCAATCTTGCCTGCTAAGGGCTTTTGATGGTTTTCTACAGACAGCGAGGAACTACCCAAATAATGTATTATTGCCATTGCTGTTTTAGCTTCCAGATCAAACGTGATAACATGATCTTGTAGTACTGTGAGGTGTAATGTAATTCTACTGATGTGCAGAGAAAGGAGAGTGATTTATTGAAAACAGAAAAGTCAGTCAGTAAAGGCTTCAGGAGAAAGACTGCAATGACTTCATCGTCGGGAGCCTTGACTACCACCTTTTTTGCCTCTCCAGATGTTGAACAATCCAGAGAAGATTGCCGAGCAGATAAGCAAGGATCTGGCCTGGCTTACCTCCCACATGATGGCTCTGTGGACCCAGTTCCTGGACACGGTCACTCTGCACTCCCAAGTGACCACTTATCTCACCCAGGAACACCACACCCTGAGGGTGAGTCACCAGCTGGTGTACATTCTCCAATCACACGCATTTGATTTCTTTGGAGGAAACTTTATGAGAATTAGATCAAGCACTGCGATTGGCCTCTAGGTCTTCTTGCTTTCCTGCCTCCACCATAAGCATGCGAGGTGGCATTGAGAGCTTACCTAGCCTCTCAGGCCTTTGCTGTTCATTCGTAGAATTCCTGCCATAGTGATCTCAGAGGATACCAGAGCCTATTCCAAGGAATATTATAAGTGCTCAGAAAAGAGTTTGGAACCAGTGCTTTTTAACATAAAACATTGCTCTTTGTGTGTTTCTCTGCCACCAGCTTAGGTGCACATAGGTGGGTGCTAATGCATAATTAAATATGATGGTATTTAGACCAACATCTTGTTAGAACAAGATGACAAAACATATGAAGATCAGGGTATACAAAATGTTGAGAGAACATACATGGTGGGCTTTGGGAATTCTGTTTCATCTGCATTTATGTATGGACCCTGTTCACAGAGATCTTATATTCTCGTAGAATAAATAAGACCTCAAGTTAAAAATAATAGCAAAAGCAACATAAGAACAGATTCATAGACTGCATTAACCTCTGTTTGTAGACCAAGTGTGGGCTAAGAGATATGAATGAGAGAGATCAGCTTGGAGGCATATCAAGACTGTTGTTTCAGAACCTTCGGGTTGTGGGCATGGCTCTCCTCCTATTAGTAAATGCCATTCATCTCTTTGACCTTAATTAAAAAAGAGAAAGTGCAGGTAATACCTACCTAAAGAATTGAACTGTTGACATTGTTTTATTCTGCAGGTCCGAAGGTTTTCTGAGGCCTTCTTTTATATGGAGCACCAAAAACTTGCGGTCCTGACATTTCAGGAGAATCTGTAAGTCATCTATTGCATGCCTACTTAACTCCTAAAAGCAGCCACCCCAGACAGGCTTGTTCAAAGTTCCTTTTCACTTCCTCTGGATGTGAAGGGGAGAAGTCTGCCCACCTCTGCACTTTCTGTGTGCATTTCCTCTGCAGGCACAGGAGTGTCAGACAGCTTGCAGAGGTGGGAGCTGGCAGGTGGCAGAGAAGGTCACCAGCCCAAATTTTCTTTTGTTGAGTGTCATGGTTTTGTAGACAGAATCAAGGAACCCTAGGTCCCTGAAGACATCTGTGCTGAGTCCTCGGCAAAATGAATTAGAAGCAGGTGGTGTGGCCACAAACTATGTCAGAAAAACACAGAATTCACCTGAGACTCTGAGGTAACTATGAAATGCATTTAGCATAAGAATTAAGTCTGAACTACCAAATTAGGAAGGCCAATGAATTTCTAAGTTTGCCTTCATCCTGAAAAAAAAAAAAAAAAAAAAGAAAAAGAAAAGTACTCAAGGAATTGAGAGGGTTGATGCGTCCATCAGCCCTTTATGAGGTCACTCTCTCATAGATTCCTGGATGAGTGGCAGCAGAGAATCCTTTAATATATTTTGTCCTCTGGTCCACAGTCCAAGCATTTCTTTTTGCTTCCAAATGATATGGTCACCTCAGAAATTAAATGTGGTTGGAATAATATTTGAGATGCCATAGCAAAAATAGAAGGAGAAGCACTCAAGACCCATCCATCACCAAGATAGACCTGGAGACCTTTCCGCCTTTCTCATTAGAATCCTATTTTCTCCCCACACTTCATTCTGTTGGGAAAGTACAGTGACATTCACAGCTTGTCTCCTGGATTCTGCAAGTAAGGGAGTTGCCCCAAGGGAAGCACAGCTGCGTGTTGAAATGACCAGTCTAGGAGTTTCTACAGTCGTCCACTCATTCATTTATTCCTTTATCCAGTGCCCAGCTAGAACTGGGAGAATATGTTTTCTAGAACTAAAATCAAAGAAGAGCTAATCTGATGACAAATATAAACATAACTGTGAGGGTCACTGAGAAAAATATTGCATATCAAGATCCCTGCAGGAAACCTTCTTTCCAGAGTCACAGCAACAATGGGTAAATCTTAGATTGGGGAGCCATGGTTGCATTCTCAAGGAGTGTGAGCACACATAGAGGAGACAAACTCAAAGACCACTGCCCTCCTGGAAGAGCTTTGGAACACCGACTACCGGTACAAACTGCAGATGACCCAGCACTCAGATTGCATGGGTTCAAGACCCTATTCCTGCATTTATTAGCAGTTGGTTTTGAGAGAGTTATGTTTCTGTCCTTCTCGGTTTTTTTCTCACCCCCATCCAGTCTCAGCTTCCTCATCCACACAGTGGGTAAGACAGCAATTGTGAGGATGTAACGGGCACTTCTATGCACAGGGAACACATGGAGCTAGCCACAGACTCTGCTCAGAAATGTTAGACGATGCCTGAAGAAGTAAGCAAATGCGTATTGTCCACATGGGAGTGGAGATACAGCAAGAATGCAGTAAAGGTGCTGTCTACATGGGTCACTCATCCTAGTCAAGAAACAGGCAAGATAGAAATTATATAATTTCAAGTTTTGACAAGTGGAAGAAAAAAGGCAAGATAAGAACATAGAAAATGAAGAGAAATGGGGTGTGACCAGTATCCTCATAAATGTTTAACAGCCAGCTTTCAGAAGAGCAAAAACAGACAAAGGGCGAACTGCCTTTGTAGTGTTTGCTGATTTCTTCTGTGCAAATGTTTTCACAGTGGTCCATTTCAGGCTGCCAGTGTGCTATCACTGAATATGGAATCGGGAAGAGATGTGCAGAGTTAGCTATTGCAAACCAGTGTGAACGGGCTTCAGTGCAGCAGCGATGAGTAGAAGAGAAAGTCTGTTTTAGCCAAAGTGATAAGAAAAAGTCTTTCTGAAGATGTGACATTTGAAGAGTGTCTGGGGTTACAGCAATCCATGCCATGACATACGAAAGAATTGTTTAGGTGGACAGAATGGTTGTCGTAAAAGTGCTGATACGGAAGCACAATGTGTTTGAAGAGCAGCAAGAGGGCGAGTGTAGCTAAAATACAGTGAAAACGTAGAGGAGAGGAGGGAGGGCCAGAGCGCAGTAGGGACCCATCCATGTGGGGTCTTGTCGGCCGGAAAAAGACTTTGGATTGTGTACTATCATAATTATGGTTAATGCTTTTTTCTTTTACCAGCAAATGAGGATGGGCCTTGGCATTTCAAATCTTACACACAGGATTGGAAATCTTGATTCTGTAACTTGTAATGCTTTTGACAGCAAACTAGTTACTGAATCTCTTACATCTAATTTTTTTAGGTGTAAAGGGAAGACTCCTTCATTCAATAAATAATGTGTTTCGTGTTTGCCATGTGTTAGTCACAATGTTGGGTGTTGGATATTCAACAGTGAATAAATCAGACAAATCCCCTATCTCACTGAGCTTATATTTTGACGATGGAAGGCGTACACTACATAGATATGATATGCCAAGTGGTAATAAGTGTTATGGGGAACATACATTGATGTGAGAGGAACAGAGAGTACTGGTTCATGGAATTGTCACAGAAGGTCACCTGGGGAAGGTGATGGTTGAGTGGAGACCTGAATCAGGTGGGAGATGGAGCTCCCTAGATCCCTGGGAGGTTGCAATGTTTATCCTCTGAGTGACTTCAGAGATGAGAGAATGTTGTAAGCTCTCAATGAATAGTAGACATTAACAGAAAACATACATCACAGACTAAGATAGGAGAGATACTACTCAGAATAAAAAATGTTTAGCCAGGTCATCAAGAATAAGAAGAGCTAAAAACAGAGAGGGAGGATTTTATTTCAGACTGAGAAAATTACTAGAGAAAAGGTGCAAAGTGCTGTGAAGAGAAGTGAGGCTTACTGTGAGATAGTGAAGAGGGGTGATGTAGGGCTGGCACCTATGCGTGAACGTGGTTCTGCACACCTGGAGGTCAGAGCTGGAGAGAGGTCATCGCCCCTGGGAGGTCATGCTGCTTACACACGGGACAGCGGTGCACTCCCAGTCAGGATGGACATGGGGGCAATGCAGATGGCACAGGTGAAACTCATCTGTCAAGACACATCTTGTTCAGGCTCAGATTAAATTGTGTTTCTCAAACAGTGGATCACAGTTGTTTAGTGAAGAGTGAAGTCAACTTAGTGTATTTGGAATAGTGCTTCTTAAATGAAATAGGATAGGATAGGAAGGACAGGGCCAGACGGAATAGATGCCATGAGGAAGGAGTGTTGGCTGAAACTTTTGCTTCAGTACATGCGTTTCTTGGGGGATGTGATTGCACTGGGTTGCCTTGGAAATGAAGACCATCTTTTGCCTTGGGTCGTAATTTTTGAGACGTGTTCACAAATGATTTAGAATTGGCCAGCAGCGAGGGTGTGTGTTATTGTTCCTCTTCTCTGTTTTACCAATGTCTAGCCAGTGCTTTTCACACAGCAAGGAGGTGTTGAGTGAAAGTTTGCTGAGGAATGAATGTGGAAGTGGTGATGGGAAGAAGACCTATCCTGATGTATTCGTTTTCATAACAGTAGTTGTGAGATATTACTCTGACCTTTACATTTCCTGTGTTGATAATTTTAACTTTTGAAAAGGAATTCATTCTAAGAGATGCTATGTCCATAGGGTTGAACACAATAGGCATTTTACCTGGTGTGAAAAAATAGGCATTTATTCGTGGTGCTTAGTCTATTGAAATTACTCTGATCAGAAACTTGAGTGCTTTACATACTTTGGCTCATTTAATGTTTACATTAACTCGATGAGTTATGTGCTAATGTTTTCCTCACTCTAAAGAAGAAGAAACTGAGGAATCCTGGGCTCAGAGAGGTTAAGTCACTTACCTTAGACCACACCGCCAGCAAGTGACACAAACATGGATCTGTTGGAGCCCAGAGACCACACTCGTAACCTCCTGCTTTGGCTTCTCTGTGCACTGTTGAACCATCATCCTAAGGAACACATGAGAAGAAATAAAGTGAAAAGCAGACTTCTGAACCTCTGAAACAGAAGTGTCCTCATGCTTTCGCACGGTATTCCTGGAGTCAGGATTACAGTCCTACAGCATAAGCTCGAACTCAGGCAAACTGGACATTGAAAAGAACAGAGGAGCCAGGTCCTGTATGCTCTAGGAGACTCCTTCCCTATGTGCCACACAGAATAGCCTAACTAAAACCCAAGGATTCTGCCTGAATGTCAGAATGGAAGTGACTCTGCCTAGTGTGCCAACAACTGGTTTCCAAGCAAACTCTGCTCCCCAGAGTGTCATTTAGTTAGATGAGGAGGGGACCATGTGCTGAACAGCGGCCAGACATGGAGCGTGCACACTCAGACACAGGTGTGCAAGGCTGACCTATGCAGGCTTCATTCCAGGCTAGTCCCTTCCCACTGGTACGGCTTCTGCAGTGGGGGAATGGGGGGTAGGGGAGGAGTGTGCAGGGAGGTGATTGGGAGGTGACAAGTTTGAAAAGGCAAAGGCAGAGTTCAGATTCCTGTTTGGATCCTCCTGAGGATAAGGAATGAGGATTTCTTATTCAGTTAATGCTCTTAGTTGTTTATACGTGTTTACTTACTCAGGTCCCTTTCTCCTTCCCTTCCTCCCACCCTCTGCATGATTATTCGTCATCCATTATATCCAGGAACTGATCTGGGGACTTTCCATACAGTGATTTAAAAAACAAACAAGGTAGACAAGGTCTCAGCCCTCACTGGACAGAGAAGACAATAAATAAATTTGCAAATAAGCAAGAAAACTTAAGACAGGGCTAAAAAACCAGGTAATAGAAAGTTCCTGATTTGACCGAATAGGACCAGTGGGTCTCTAAAGTAGAGTGTTAAAGGAGAACAGTTCAGAGAAGGTGACACTTACACTAAAGTCTGAAGGTGGGAAGAAGCCCCAGAGGACAGTACGTTACAGGTGGAGGTAATGGCCAGTGCAAAGGCCCTGAGGCCAGACACAGCCTGAAAGCAGCACCAAAGATCTAGGAGAATGTCAGTGGGGCTGGAGGGCTGTGTGAAGAGGCACGTGTAGGAGTTACAGCGATGGTAGAGATTGGGGTCATTCAGAGCCTTGGAGGGTCAGCAGTCAAGATTCACTCCCAGTTTTGCTAATAATAAACTCAACTGCAACTCCACATTCTCCCTAGTTTGCTTAATTCAGAGAGAACATGGTTTTTTTCCTCTAAATATTGTTCAAATGTTCTTGCCTTTTAATTGACCTTTCTTAGCCTATCCCTCTTTATTCTCCACAGAACCCTATAAAACACAATCACATCAACATGCATGTGCACATGCAGCAACACATTCCCACATATGCAGCCATGCACACACCCAGCTACACTCATATGCACACCCATGAACACTTCTGCATGTATAAACACATATGTGTCAAGGAAAACACATGTGCACATGCATACACATTCAGGAAAACATATGTACACACATGCCACTCCCATATCCACACACCTGCACATACCACACATGTAAACAAACCTACTCACTCACAGACTCCCTGCCTGGTCAGAATGATCATTCTCAAACACAGACGAGGCTGTGGCCCTTCTTGGCCTATTGGTCTTCACTGTTTCCTCATTGCTCACATAGAGTCTAGACTCAAAAAAGATGCTCGGGACCTTCCTGTGGCCCCAGCCTCCCTTTGCCGCCTCCTCTGAACTGCTCTTGCAGGGTTTCCTAGTTCCCTGCATACGCCATGTTGATTAATTGTATTCATGTAACAAGTACTTTTTAGTCAAAGTACTGTTCACTGTATAGGAGACATTGTCTAAGGCACTTGGGATACATCACATCAGTGAGCAAAACAGCATGTGTCGGAAGACAGGCGCTAACCACTGAGCATTGTGAATCAATAAGTTATGCAGTATGATGGAAGGTGACAGGCATTGTCCAAACACAGCAGGGTAAGTGGACATCACAGTTGTCTTTGGCTGGGCTGAGTCAGGTGGATTGTGGTGTTTCCAAACTGTGATTGTTTCCCTGGAGGAGAGAGTATCCCTGCCTGGAACACTTCTCTCTCCACTTTCTTCAGTCAGTTACCACCTGGTAATTTCTGTTACTGGGATCTGTTTTTGTCAGTGTTCTCCACAGAGACAAAACCCATAGGATATACATGGAGAGTGAGAGGCGAGAAGGAATATATTAGGACAATTGACTCACTCTATTGTGGAGACCAAGAAATCCCACGATGGGCCTTCTGCCAGCTGGAGGACCAAGGGAGCTGGTACCATGGCTCAGGCCAGGCTTGAATTCCTTAGAACCAGGGAAGCTGATGGTGGCCAAAGGCCTGGGAGCCCCTGGAGTCCAGTGGGTGCAGAGGGGGCTGTTGAGAGTCCTGGAGTCCCAGAGCTGGAGAATCTGGAGTTCTGACCGCAGGAAAAGAGCATTCCAGATCCAAGAGAGCCTGAGAGGTGAATTTGCCTTTCCTCTGCTTTTTGTTCCATCCAGACCCAGCTAATTGGATGGTGCCACCCACATTCAGCGTAGATCTTCCCCACTCAGTCCCACAATTTGCACACCAGTCTCCTCTGGAGACACCCTCACAGACACACCTGGGACAGCCCAGTCATTCTAATCCATGCCAAACCACCTGGGTTTTCCTTTCAGCAGAAGCCTCAAGAGTAATCCGTACAATGTTGGCGAATGTTTAGTGCTTTACCAGCTATATGGGGAATACATACTCCAGTCAAGGTGACATCCAAAACCAACCATCACAGATCCACTCCTTGTCAATGTGGCACCCATTTGCATTTCTTAAACCATATTTAATCTTCAAATAAAAACAGTAAGAGTGTCATAGTTACATCTAGCATGACACAACGATCCTGCAACCTCCTCCAGACAGCCACATCGCACTGGCTATACATCAGATTTAAGGAGGCCAGGGAAGCTTCTCCCAGGTAGCCTGCCTAGCAAAACCTTGCACTTGCCTGTGGTTGGGCTAAAAGGTCATGCACAGGATGTTGGCCTAGAGCCAGACCCTTCAGATTCCTCCAATCAGAGACATGCACTGATTCCTGGGTACCCTTTAGCATTTTCAGTCAGTTTTCAACACTTGCTAGACATTGTTTTAGGTACTTGGTCACATTCATGATAGCCCTATACTCAAGAAGCTGCATTTTCCTAGATCACAGCCTGCGTGACATAACTTAGACCTGACTCTCCCACACCTGTCTTGCTATATTGTAATTATTTGCTTAATTGCTTTTTTTTTTTTTTTTTATGACTGTTAGCTTGTCAGACCTAAATTAAGCTACAATCCTCTAGGTATACTTCCTAGCCTGTGCACACCATCGTAAATCCACTGGTGTTCAGCATATTTTCTAATAAATCAAAAACTGGACCAGAAGTTTCAGATTCAGAGGGTGGTATAAAATGCAAAATTGACTGCAACAAAATTCCATTTAAACACTCAGATAAGAATATTGAAAGAGTTAAATATTCTGAGAATTCCATTTAAACATTCAGGTAAGAATATTTAAAGAGTTAAATATCCCGAGAAGGATATTTAAAGAGTTAAATATTCTGAAAAGGATATTTAAAGAGGTATATATTCAGAGAAGGATATTTAAGGAAGTAAATTTTCCTAGAAGAATATTTAAAGAGTTAAATATTCTGAGAATTCAGAGTTATGAAGCTGTAGCAGCCTTCAGGGCTTTGAAGAAGAAGAAAGTGACTCTTCTCCTCTATTTTAGTGGGTGAAGATCCAATTGAAAAATGAGAAGGAAACAAAATATGCATATTTAATATGTATATTAAATAGATATGTGTAGGAAATCATAGTTAATATGTAAATTCAGTATGTATATTATATGAAATATATATACGTAAATATTATATATGTCTATAGTTTTATCTTCATTGCATCTGTTACTGAGGATGCTGGCCTTGAGAAGCTGCTTTGAGTCTGTGCAGCATTTCACGGCTATGAAGCTCTTCTACAGGCAGTTGGTCTACAGGCTGGAGAGTAAGAAGTGGGCTGGCTGCTCGAACCAGAGTGATAGACAGACAGAAGCTAGCTGTGCAAGCTCAAGTCTTCTCCAAAAATCACAGACTCTGTGAGGTTTTAATTCAAATATGCCAAAATATGACCAGATCCTAAGAGGTCTAAGAAGTAAAAGAAGAGTAAAGGATATATAGATTTACATTTTTCCCCCAAAACACTAATTTAGGATTTCTAGTCATTTGAAAAACTCAGCTTGCTTTCCACTAATGTGGCATTTATTATATTCCACTAAAATGGTCTATGATAAATACCCTTGTGTTTCCACTAATCCTACAGCCCATGTCTTCTAACCTCAACGCCTCAGCCAGGTCCAAAGCAAAGCAGTCTACTGCTCTGGGGGCTGAGTAGGTGGGTGGAAGAAAGGGAGAGTGATGGGCAGAGTTGGCTGAGAATTGCCCCAGTGTTTTCCTGGGTTTAGGAAGAGGGGGCAACAGTTTGAAAACCTTTGCCTCTTCCCTGGATGTTCACTCTGCCATGTGCTCCCCAGGATACAGACGCATAGCCAGCTGTCCCTGGACATCCGGAACTCAGAGTACCTCACCAGCATGCCCCCTCTGCCCGCAGAGTGCCTGGACATCGACGGCGATTGGAACACCCTGCCAGTCATCTTTGAGGACAGATACGTGGACTGCCCTGCGACAGGTTTGTCTGTTGTGTGTTGGAAAGACTCAGGAATAACGCTGTCCAGTGGGTTTCCAACAGTGGCCCAGTTTGTTTGTGTCCCAGCAGAAGTGAGACCAAATTAATGAAGGATTTTGTCAGTTCTTAGAGAGGAAACAAGGTGATGGTTTGAAATGACTTTATTTCCATGAAATCGACAGACCCGATCTAACAAAATAACAATGAAAAATTTCCTCCTTGACTCCTTCTGGAGTGAAATTATATGTAGTGCTTCAGCATTTTCACCTGCAAAATAGGAACCACAGCCTGCCCACCCCCACACCAGAGTGATATGAGAGTCAGATGAAGATCCTTTCTTGTCTCAAATGTGCCGTTCAAATAAATGCCATTTCCAGTTGAACTTTGAAGGCTTTGGGCCATCTGGGCCACTGTCTCTGTGGAGTTGGCACATTCTCCCCTTGTCTGCCTGGGTGTTTTTTCTCCATGTATTTCAATTTCCTCCCACACTCTACAGCTGTGCCCATTAGGTGAATTGGTGTGTATACATCATCGTGGTCTGAGTGAGTGTTGGTGTCTGTGAGTGCTCCCTGAGATGGGATGGAGTCTTGTCCAGAGCTGAGTCCTGCAACGAGGTGGTGTCTTGTCCAGGCTGATTTGTTGTCCTGAGCCACCAGGAAAGGACAAAATATGGGAACAGCCAGTGAGTTACTATATTTCTGATTGACTGTGAACTATACAGGTTGGCAGGAGGTGCTCCTTACAATTTCACTTTGCAGACACTTATTCTTTGATCTAACCCACCACCACTACAACTGCTATCACTCATTGAGTCACCAAATACTGGGAAAATTATTATTTTGAGACAGAGTCTTTCTCTGTTGCCCAGGCTGGAGCGCAATGGCGTGATCTCGGGTCACCGAAACCTTTGCCTCCCGACTTCAAGCAATCCTCCTGCCTCAGCCTTCTGAATAGCTGAAATTACAGGCATGGGCCACCACGCCTGGCTAATTTTGTATTTTTAGTAGAGACAGAGTTTCTCCATGTTGGTAAGGCTGGTCTCGAACTCCTGACCTCAAGTGATCCACCTGTCTCGGCCTACCAAAGTGCTGGGATTATAGGTGTGAGCCACCGTGCCTGGCCTATTTGTTTTTGTTAATTATTCTTAAATGTATGCATAGCTCAGATTTACTAAAGAGTTAAATATTAGAAGTGTTTTAGGTCTTTATTTAGAAGTTTAATGGTGTTTTCGGGATCTGAAATATGCCATAGGAACTTAACTCTTGTTTATAGCAATGAGCCTATGGTAAAACTGGTTCTATTATGCATCCTTTTAATTGTGTTATAGGTCAGTGTTTCCAGCAACCTATTGATGATGTTAAATGAGGGCTTACTGTATATAGATTAATAGATGAATGATTCATTTCAGGAAGAAAAGATAACATGTTTGTGTGTGTTGTTTGTGTATACGTATCCAGAGTGCAATCTGTTTTGCTGATGTCACACAGAGTCTGTTAATGGACTGAGAGGTCAAGTGCGAGTGCCCTGGGCATGAAGTCAAGGTTTGTTTCTTGTTCTGCCCCACGGCCCTGCTTCTGGAAACTTAACAAGCTAAATAGTCCTGTGCTCCCTTCTAGGATCAGAAAAACATCAGGCCCTATGCTGGAGGTTTTAGGTGCTTTATCTCTTTAATCCTATAAACAATCTCACAAGCTCTATGCCACAGAGAAAATCTGAGGCACTAAGTCAAAGAATTTATTACAGATCACAAGGCTTATTAAAGGCAACATTCAAAGCCAACTCAGTCTGATTCCAAAGTCCATGCTCTGCCTTGCTGTCTGTGCAAGGAGTTTCAAATCATTATGTTTAGGTGCCCATCATTTAAGCGATGCTTTAAAATGGCTAAATTTTATGCAACCTGAGACTTGTAGGATATTTTAAAAATCCAAGTGACTTCCAAGGGCAGTGCAACCTTGCAAACATGTGGTTATTTGGTTCTCAGTTATACCCTGACATCTAGTGTCCGCACACTGTATAGCAGATACAAAGTGTACAGGCCAGAGATGGCCTAAAAACAGCTGGTGGAAACAAGTTTAAAACATGACAGAGACTTTTTCTTCTGTGGGGGGTGCGTGTGTGTGCATGTCCATATGTGTGTTTGCATATATATGTATGTGAATGTATGCATATGTAGGTATGCATGTATATTTATAAGTTAGTGCATCTTCATTAGAGTTATATGGTTTAACTAGAGAGAATCTGAACTGTTGGAGAAGAAATTTAAATTAATCACCCACTATCCAAAACTCTAGTGTTATCATTATTAGGTGTTGTTGCAGATTGCCTTTCAGGATTTTTTTTTCTGCACATATAAAGTTATATTCTTGTGAATATAAATCTCAGTCCCTCAACTCACAGTGTAGTTATATCACATATCTATTTTTTTAAATTTACTTTTCTTTTTTTTATATTGTACTTTAGGTTCTGGGGTACATGTGCAGATCATGCAGGATTGTTGCATAGGTACATACATGGCAATGTGGTTTGCTGCCTCCATCCCCCGTCACCTACATCTGGCATTTCTCCCCATGTTATCCCTCCCTGACCTCCCCATCCCCTGCTGTCCCTCCCTTGGTCCCCAACAGAACCCAGTGTGTGATGCTCCCCTCCCTGTGTCCATGTGTTCTCATTGTTCAACACCCACCTATGAGTGAGAACGTGCAGTGTTTGATTTTCTTTTCTTGTGTCAGTTTTCTAAGAATGATGGTTTCCAGCTTCATCCATGTCCCTACAAAGGACACAAACTCATCGTTTTTTATGGCTACATAGTATTCCATGGTGTATATGTGCCACATTTTCCTTGTCCAGTCTGTCATTGATGGGCATTTGGGTTGGTTCCAGGTCTTTGCTATTGTAAACAGTGCTACAATGAACATTCGTGTGCATGTGTCTTTATAATAGAATGATTTATAATCCTGTGGGTATATGCCCAGTAATGGGATTGCTGGGTCAAATGGAATTTCTATTTCTAGGTCCTTGAGGAATCGCCACATTGTCTTCCACAATGGTTGAACTAGTTTACACTCCCACCAACAGTGTAAAAGTGTTCCTATTTCTCCACATCCTCTCCAGCATCTGTTGTCTCCAGATTTTTTAATGATTGCCATTCTAACTGGCATGGGGTGGTATCTCAATGTAGTTTTGATTTGCATTTCTCTAATGACCAGTGATGATGAGCATTTTTTCATATGTTTGTTGGCCTCATATATGTCTTCTTTTGAAAAGTGTCTGTTCATAGCCTTCTCCCACTTTTGGAGGTGTTTGTTTGTTTGTTTGTTGTAAATCTGTTTTAGTTCTTTGTAGATTCTGGATATCAGCCCTTTGTCAGATGGGTAGATTGCAATAATTTTTTTTTCCCATTCTATTGGTTACTGGTTCACTCTAATGATTGTTTCTTTCTCCAGAAGCTTTGGAGTTTAATTAGTTCCCATTTGTCTATTTTGGCTTTTGTTTCCAATGCTTTTGGTGTTTTAGTCATGAAGGACATAGGCATAGGCAAATATTAAGGTAACTGGGCTCTTGAGGGAAGAGAAAATAGTTCTTTATCACTCATGCTTTTGATCTGGAGTTAAAGAATCATCAAAATGCTCTGTAAGCGATCAAGGAGTTCAAGAAAAGCTTCTAGTTTGGCATGGGGGTACAGATAGTTCTGTAAAAGTAGTCTGGGGGATAGAGAAGGCTCAGGTCCAATGCCCACGGAGAGAAGCCTGGCGGTGAGCGTCTGGCCTCTGAGAGTGGCAGAGCATTCCTTGCCTATGCCTATGTCCTGAATGGTTGTGCCTAGGTTTTCTTCTAGAGTTTTTATGGTGTTAGGTCTTATGTTTATGTCTTTAATCCATCTGGAGTTAGTTTTAGTGTAAGGTGTCAAGAAGGGATCCAGTTTCTGTTTTCTGCACACTGCTAGCCAGTTTTCCCAACATCATTTATTAAACAGGGACTCCTTTCCCCATTGTTTGTTTTTGTCAGGTTTGTCAAAGATCAGATGGTTGTAGATGTGTGGCATTGCCTCCAAGGCCTCTGTTCTGTTCCATTGGTCTATATCTCTGTTTTGGTACCAGTACCATGCTGTTTTGATTACTGTAGCTTTGTAGTATAGTTTGAAATCCGGTAGCATGATGCCTCTGACTTGTTCTTTTTGCTTAGGATTGTCTTGTCTATGCGTGCTCTCTTTTGGTTCCATATGAAGTTTAAGGTGGTTTTTTTCCAGTTCTGTGAAGAAGGTCATTGGTAGCTTGATGAGGATAGCATTGAATCTATAAATTGCTTTGGGCAGTATGGCCATTTTCATGATCTTGATTCTTCCTAACCATGAGCATGGAATGTTTTTCCATCTGTTTGTGTCCTCTCTTATTTCATTGAGCAGTGTTTTCTAGTTCTCCTTGAAGAGGTCCTTTACATCCTTTGTTAGTTGTATTCCTAGGTATTTTATTCTCTTTGTAGCAATTGTGAATGGGAGTTCACTCATGATTTGGCTCTCTGTTAGTCTGTTATTGGTGTATAGAAATGCTTGTGATTTCTGCACATTGATTTTGTATCCTGAGACTTTGCTAAAGTTGCTTATTAGTTTAAGGAGATTTTGGGCTGAGATGATATCTATTATTTTTTAAATAAATTCCTTCCCTCTCTGTGCCCCATCCTGCAACACCAGCTGGAAAATCAACCTCTAGCTTTCTGGGGCTTCTCTGCCCAGCCCTTTCTCACCACCTCTCACGTCAATGCCTATGAGTAAAACTGCAACAGGACACGGTTGGGGAGGTCTCCACTCTCACATTAATGCCCATGAGTGAAACAGCAGCAGGACACGGTTGGGGGAGGTCTCTCTAGGACTGTCCAAACGTGCAGTTTCCTCTAAGCCATTGTTATCCACATTTATGGTGTGAACCCCAAAAATCTGAGATAGATCTCAATTAATTTAGAAAATTTATTCTGCCAAGGTCGAGGATATGTGCCTGTGATAGCCTCTGGGGGTCCTGACCACGTGTTCCCAAGGTGGTCAGAGCATTGTTTGATTTTATGCATTTTAGGAAGATGTGAGACATCAGTCAAGACATGTATAAGATGAACATTGGTTCAGTCAGGAAAGGCGGACAATTGGAAGCAGGGAGGGGGTTCCAGGTCGTAGGTAGATAAGAGACAAAGGGTTGCATTCTTTTGAGTTTCTGATTAGCCCCTCCAAAGGAGGTAATCAGATATGCATTTATCTCAGTGATCAGAGGGATGACTTTAAAGAGAATGGGAGGCAGGTTTACCTTAAGCAGTTCCAAGCTGGCTTTTCTCTTTAGCTTAGTGATTTTGGGGGTCCAGGATATATTCCTTTTATAATGTTGTATTTTAGGACCAGCCTCTCCTTGCAGCTTCTGTGTTAAGCTTGAGGCTGGGACTCTGGCACAGCACATGTACGCTCATCTTCCTAGAAGAACAAAGGGGGTCACTCTCAGAGGCCAGACGCTCACTGCCAGGCTTCTCTCCGTGGACATTGGACCTGAGCCTTCTCTATCCCCCAGACTACTTTTACAGAACTATCTGTACCCCCACACCAAACTAGAAGCTTTTCTTGAACTCCTTGATCACTTACAGAGCATTTTGATGATTCTTTAACTCCAGATCAAAAGTATGAGTGATAAAGAACTATTTTCTCTTCCCTCAAGAGCCCAGTTACCTTCATATTTATGCCTTGTCATGAGGTTATCAGATACAATTATGTTCCATTCTTCCAGGGTAAGGAAAAAAGGGAATAAAAGACTTCCGTTTCTATGTTAAAATAATAGCATTTGCTGGGAAGCGTGGCTCACACCTGTAGTCCCAGCTCTCGGGAGGCTGAGGTGGGAGGTTTGCTTGAGCCCAGGGGTTTGAGGCTGCAGTGAGCTGTGACCGTGCCTCCTGCCCCTGCACTCCAGCCTGAGTGACAGAGTGAGACCCTGTCTCTAAAAGGAAAAAACAGCTAACAAAATTCATAATCGCATTTGTTCATGGTCTGTGATAGAACCATGGTGTATTAGTGTGTTTTCACGCTGCTAATAAAGACATGTCCGAACCTGGGTAATTTATAAAGAAAAAGAGGTTGAACGGCCTCTCAGTTTCATGTGGCTGGGGAGGCCTCACAATCACGGTGGAAGGTGAACGGCACATCTTAACATGGCCGAAGGCAAAGAGAATGAGACCCAAGCAAAAGGGCTTTCCCTTTATAAAGGCATCAGCTCTCATGAGGCTTACTAGCGTGGAGAACAGATCGATCGGAGAAATCGCCCCCATGATTCAATTATGTCCCACCAGGTCCTTCCCACAACATATGGGAGTTATGGGAGCTACAATTCAAGATAAGATGTGGGGTGGGGACACAGCCAAACCATATCACATGGCCTAAACATGTGTCGTGTGTCAGGCATTCTGCGAATTCTGTCTGTCTGTGCTCCCCCCACACTCATGCCATGTCTCTCTATCCTAAGACGATTGGGAGATTTGCCTGAAGCCCAAAGAGTTGGCCAGATTGTCGGGTGTTGAGTCTTCCCCCTAACAATGAGTAACTGTGTAAAATTGAGCAAAAGGGGTTGTAATTTTTCCTCTATAGGACTGCCGTGACCAGTGGATTGATCAGTCCCTAAAACACTTAAAAGAGCAACTGGCACAAAGACATTCTGAATGCACACTGGCTAACACTTTTCATTCGTATCTGACTCTAAATCCATTCTTTCAATTAGATCCTTTGCTGCTCTCACTTTTCTATAATTACAAGAGTGAAACCAATTGTTTGCTATTTTGGAAACTGACTTACTTTCTGTGCTCCTTGTTTTCTGTCTTAACTGTCTGTGATGAATCTGATGTTTTTTTTTTTTTTTTAAGTTCCAAGAATCTATGACCTGTTACCTGTGATATAAAGGCCAGATGACTCATTTATACAAGGCGTTCAAGTCCATCTATGGCATGGGTTCTCTCTCTCTGTCTGACTTCCTACCCTCAACACCTCACTATTGTTCCATCCAGCTGGGAATGAGCCAGTACCCGAGCAGAGTGTACGCTCAGCCTCCCAGGCCTTTGCCCTCACCATTCCCTGTGCCTGGTGTGGCTCACTCCCTCCTTTCTGAAGAAGCTCATTTCATATCCCCAGCAGTCCCATTCTTTTATTGTTTCGAAGACTTTTTAAGAGACATTTTAGGTTCCCAGTGAAGGAAGATAAAGAGGAAGATACAGAGATTTCCTGCATACCTCCTGCCGCCGCACCTGCATAGCCTTCTTCATTATCAACATCTCCCACCTGAGTGGTGCCTTTGTTACAGCAGATGAATCTCCTCTGACACATCATTATCACCCAAAGTCTTTAGTTTGCATCAGTCTTCATGTTGCACATTCTATGGGTTTGGGCAGATGTATAATGAGGGACATGCATCCACTCTTATAGTATCATACACAGTAGTTCACTGCTCTAAAAATCCTCTGTGCTCAGTGTATTCATCCTTCCTTCTCCCCAGTGCCTGGCAACCACTGATCTTGTTACTGTATTCATAGTTTTGCCATAGTCCATGTTATTTTGGCAGACGAGATAGCTGTATCTGTGTATGTTTCCCAGTATTTTGCAAATCCCTTAAAGGCGGAGACTGTTTCACTGTTATAACTAGTACACACTTTCCCTCTTCCTAAGCCACTGCCTAGGATAGGGATTTTTTACATAGACTATGTCAAAGTACTGTTTATAGTACTAAATGATATTGAAGCAACTGTTTTTCAAACCATTGAAAACAATAATGAGCACACTATTATTTTTTTTGCTGGGTTTCTGTTCTATTCTCAATTTATTGCCTATGTACTAGCCATGATGCTAGCTTTGGGGCTACAGAGATTCATACAACAAAAACTCTTCTCCAGAGTTGACAGCAGATGCACAAAAAGATCATAGCATGGCAATAGGATGTATCACACTGCATGTTTGTAGAAGGGAGGCTTGGAATTTGTTAGGGAATGTCTAACTTGCTGTAGGCTGTCGGAAGGATCTCCTAGAGAGAGGGATATTTGTTCACAGTCTCTCAAGATGCGAAGAATGTGTCCTGTTAAGGAAGAGATCCATTATTTCCTTGCTGCAATCATAAACTTCATTCAAAAGCATCACATCTTAATGCTCCCTGCAGTCTTTAAGTACTGTATGGGTTTGGTCACATTCAATAGTGATTGCATTGATTTAACTTCTACTAAGATGACATGGAGTATTTAGACTTTTTAAAGAAAATAATAATCTAGTTCTTTTTGTTTGTTTGTTTGTTGTATATGCAAATTGAATAACATGTCAGATGATGACTATTTCTTTCTTTCTTTTTTTTTTTTTGAGACGGAGTTTTGCCCTTATTACCCAGGCTGGAGTGCAATGGCACAATCTCGGCTCACCGCAACCTCTGCCTCCCGGGTTCAAGCAATTCTCCTGCCTCAGCCTCCCGAGTAGCTGGGACTACAGGTGCACGCCACCATGCCCAGCTAATTTTTTGTATTTTTAGTAGAGACAGGGTTTCACCATGTTGACCAGGATGGTCTTGATCTCTTGACCTCGTGATCCGCCCACTTCAGCCTCCCAAAGTGCTGAGATTACAGATGTGAGCCACCGCGCCTGGCCAGATGACTATTTCTTGAGAGCCATGGTACAGAAAGACATGGGAGGTTGTTTTTGTCTAGTTATGAATTCTTAAAAGGGAGGGAGAGAAGCAGAGAGAGAGAGAAAGAAGGAGAGAGAAGGAAGGAAAGAAGAGATGAGAGATTGAGAGGAGATTGAGAGAGATAATGGCTTACCTAAGAAAAACTAGGAAAAAGATCGTCTTTGGCTCCTCACCATCTGATTAGGAAGATCACAATGAAACTGGGAGCTTTCCTGTGGTCCGAATGTCACAAAGGATAGTTTATCCAAATATAGCTCAAGTTTGGCAGTATTTTTCTGAGGAAAGTAGAAATCTGCCTTCCCCAGGTGTAATATCATCTTGTATCATGACTCTACTGTGATTTACGACCATAGAGCATTAAGTTTACTTTGAATCTTTCCATTGTAGAGTTGAGCAAAGTGAACTCCAATAGGATAAGAGCTTATTTAAGTTCCATAGTTGTCCAAGGTCTCATAGCTGGTAAATGGCAATGTGAGAATTGAAAATGTGGCACATGTACACCATGGAATACTAGGCAGCCATAAAAAAGATGAGGTCATGTCCTTTGTAGGGCCATGGATGAACCTGGAAACCATCATTCTCAGCAAACTGGCACAAGAACAGAAAATCAAACACCGCATGTTCTCACTCATAGGTGGATGATGAACAATGAGAACACATGGACACAGGGAGGGGAGCATCACACACTGGGGTCTGTTGGGGAACTAGGGGAGGGACAGTGGGGAGTGGGGAGTTGGGGAGAAATAGCATGGGGAGAAATGCCAGATATAGGTGAAGGGGAGGAAGGCAGCGGCAAACCACATTGTCATGTATGTACCTATGCAACAATCATTCATATATATATATATGAGAAAGAAAATCAGGCTTTTCTGGTTCCAAAGCTCTCTTTTACTCTGTAAATATTGTGCATAAGATGGAGAAATGCTTTCATTTTACAAGTGGGGATTAGTATACATACTGTGATAAAAGGATAACAAGTTTTTTGTTTGTGTAGTGCAGTTTTAACACTAACTATCCGGAGGTCAAACTTCACAAGGGCACAATCCCTGATGAACTTGACCTATAAATACCAGACACCAGCTCAGGGGTTCCCAGGCCACCATATTCTGAACAACTGGCTACAAATTGTGGGTTTCCTTAACCTCTTCAGGTTCAATAATTTGTTAGGATGACTCACAGAACTTAGGAAGGCATCATACATACAATTGCATTTTTATCATAAAAGATACAAGTAAGATCCAATTAAAAAGGAGATCCATAGGATGAGGTCTGAGGAGTCTCACACGTAAACCTTCTGTGTCCTCAGGACTAACCACCCTCCAGGCACACCAGTCTATATGTATCATCACCAGAGACACTCACCTAAGCCTCAGAATTCAGAGTTTTTATTGGGGGTTCATTGTGACCAAAATCAATCTCCAGGCTACTCTTTCCCAGAAATCAGGCTGGTATTACTTGACTGAATGGCTTAACTCTCATCACATGGTTGGTCTTTCTGGCATGGCCATCCTCTATCCTGAATTAACTTATTAACATAAAGTGTTTAGGGATTCAACATGAGTCCCTGGTTAGCATAGACTATCAAGACCCCATATATAACAAAGACAGTATTATCAATTGAGAAATTCTAAGAATTTAGAGAGTATCTCTTAGGAATTAGGAATGAAAAATAGCCAAATTCTTTATTATACGGTTAGACATTTGGATAACTTGTAAACATAGATTCTTATACTATAATATAATTTTCTTTTTCTTTTTTTTTTGTAGGGCATAACTTGAGTGTTTATCCTAATTTTGATGTTCCAGTGACAAGTCCTACAATAATGAATCTAAAAGAGAAGGAAGATAACTGTATGGTAAATAGTAATTTATCTTTTAGGGAAGACCTTGGCTTGTCTACCATAAAACCATCCCAAGTGGATTCTGATGAAGAAATTATCAGGTGTCCAGAGCTGGCTGAGAATGCGGCCACACAAAATCATACGGACGTGTGCTCTGACTCTCAGGTGTATATGACAATTGGCGAATTTCAAAGCAAAGCAGGTGTGCCTGAAGATGAATGTTGGACTAGCCAAACATCTGATGCTAGGACATATCCCATCGCCGATGTGGACACTTCTAGAAGGAGTCCAGGCCCAGAGGATGGACAGGCCCCAGTGCTGACCTACATTGATATAAAATCTAGCAATAAGAACCCCTCCAGAGCTGACCCTCCGGTGGCCTTCAATGCTCAGCATGAGAGCGGGAGCTCTAGAGATAAGCATGGATTAGACAGGACTGGGCTAAGCAAAGTGGTAGCAGGTGGAAGCCACCAAAACGCTGTCTCATCAGACAAAACAACTCTCCATGAATTAAGTACTCTTGGAAAGGGAGCAGACCAAGAGGGGAAGATGGTGGTGCTAGGCTTGAAGCTCATCCCCTCTGAGCCCTGTGACCCACTAAGTTCTACCCTGAGGGAGCCCTTAGATGTTAGGTCCTCCCTAAAGGACTCTCACACAGAAGAGCAGGAGGAACTCTCCGTGCTCTCCGGGGTCATCAAGAGATCTTCATCCATCATATCTGATTCAGGCATTGAAAGTGAGCCAAGCTCCGTCGCCTGGTCAGAGGCCCGAAGCAGGGCCCTGGAGTTGCCCAGTGATCGGGAAGTCTTGCACCCGTTTGTTCGAAGACATGCCCTCCACCGGAACTCCCTAGAGGGTGGACACACAGAAAGTAACACGAGTTTGCCAAGCGGCATCCAGGCTTCTCTTACCTCTATTAGCTCTTTACCTTTTGAGGAGGATGAGCGCGAGTTGGCACTCACTAAGTTAACCAAGTCTGTATCTGCTCCACACATCAGTAGCCCAGAGGAGGCCGCTGAGGATATAGACACCAAGCAGCAAGACATAGGTTTTGCTGACTCTTCAGATATACACAGCAGGAGCCAAGGTTCCCCTGGACCTTGCTTTCAATTTTGTGGTGACTCTGGACCACAGGATGCTGGAGTGGACCATCCCCTGGTGGAGATAGTTTTAGATGCTGGCAACGAGCAGAGCCCTGGATACATAGACATCCCCAAAGGGAAAGGGAAGCAGTTTGACGCTCAAGGAGACTGTCTTCTTGATGGCAGGACTGAGAACACTCCAGGTATTGAAACCAAAGGTCTTAATTTAAAAATACCACGTGCCATAGCACTTGAAGCCCCGAGGACCAGATCTCTTCATAGAGCACTAATGGAAACTCCACAGGGCAAGCCTAAAGACTTGAAGGTGCGTCAGACAGCTCTTTCTAACAGTGGCATCTCAGAGGCTGAGGGTATCTCCCAGCATACGGTGCCGGAATTGAGCTTTACATCAGCTGCTGATGCCATCAACTTGAACTCAACAGGCCAGCGAAGCCAAAGTGGTTCACCTTGCATTATGGATAACACAGCATTTGATAGAGGAGTGAATGCCTTCCCGGAGGTTAAACATAAAGCAGGCACTGTGTGCCCCACTGTGACCCATTCCGTTCATTCCCAGGTTTTGAAAAACCAAGAGCTGAAGGCAGGCACTTCCATCATGGGGTCCCACCTGACCTCTGCAGAGACCTTCACCCTGGACAGCCTGAAGGCTGTGGAGGTTGTTAACTTATCTGTGTCTTGCACTACCACGTGTCTCCCTTTCTCATGTGTGCCCAAGGCGACCCCTGCCAGGGCTGGATTCTCCTCCAAACAGACCCTGTTTCCCATCACTCATCAGCCTTTGGGATCCTTTAGAGTTGTTTCTACCCATTCCAGCACGCTGGATGAGGAAGTCCGAGAAAGGATGTTTAGGTAAGCCGGCTGATGGGCTTACCTTTCCCACAACAGTCTTTTAGATTTTTCTACATGTTTCTCCATTTCATGCATACTATTTCAAAATTTAGATATGTGTCATTATCTGATTTAAATAAGGTAATATATATCATATTATAGATACTATGTCATATCATGTATATTTAATTCATATCATATGACTGAAGAATGCAGAATACTATAAGGAAGTAAAAATGATCAATAGCTCTACCTCCAAATGTAAACACCATGTATATTCTTCCGCATTTTTTCTATGTGAAGCTGTATCTGTTTATGCTTTTCATACAAAAATAAGATCATTCTGTACAAATGCAATTGTAAATGTTTAAGTTAATAACATCTTATAAATATCTTTTTATGTTATAAATCTATGTTTGCATCATAAAATCATTTTAATGATTACACAATATTCTCTTACCAAAGGATTTATTAACCAAATCCTTTACAAATAAACCTTTAAATTTTGTTCAATATATTTTTTTTGAAATGGAGTCTCACTCTGTCACCAGGCTGGAGTGCAGTTGCACAGTCTCAGCTCACTGCATCCTCTAACTCCAGGGTTCAAGCGATTCTCTTGCCTCAGCCTCCTGAGTAGCTGGGACTACAGGTGTGTGCCACCACGCTCAGCTAATTTTTGTATTTTTAGTAGAGACAGGATTTCACCATGTTGGCCAGGATGGTCTCGATCCCCTGACCTGGCGATCTGCCTGCCTCTGCCTCCCAAAGTGCTGGGATTACAGGCGTGAGCCATCACACCCAGCCAATTTTGTTCAATTTTTATTATGACTATCATAACTCTCTTTTGAAAGGGGAGTTAAGAGCCTTTGGGAAATACAATTCTTCAACAGATTTGACCCCTAAGCACCCTTTAACATTGTGTGGCTTTTAAGTTTACCTTTGCAATGCCAGAATTCATTTCTTCACCCTCGTGTAGGGTTTGCATTCATATTGCTCCCCCATCTATAAACTACCTGATTAGGTATATAATAGAATCATTTTATTAAAACATGCCATCTTATTTACCCTTTTGCAAAATGCTAAAGAGTTACTTATTAATGGTGTCTCCAGAAGAAATTGCCACAGTCAGGCAAACATTGGATCTTTTGTTTTTGAAAGAATATTAAATACTTGTCATATGGTACTTGTTGTTAATTCAATGAGTACATAGCAGATATAGTAGATGCTGTCCAATGCCTGCCTGGCCAGGGATTCCCTGGCTTTTATTGTACCTGCAGCCTAACGGAGAGACAGACACATGAGAGAAGGAAATGAGGGCAGTGACTGGGTAAATGTGACGTTTCATGTGTCCATGGTGGAGCCAGAAAGAAAAGCATCTAATTTGACTGGGGGAAGTGAGTGTGAATAGGGATGGTGTCCAAGCAAAGCTTCCAAGAGAAGCTGACACCTACTCTGAGAAGAAAATGTAAGATATGATGAGGATGATGTTGAGGCTAATAACAGATAATAACAAGAGATATTAAGTGTCAAAGCTGAGATTCTGACCTTGGCAGTCTGACTCCTGAGTCCAGTCCCTTAAGCATCGTCTTGCCAGGTAACAAAAGTACATCACAGCGAAATGAGAAAGGCATCTCAGGCCTACAGGTCCTCATGCACCAAGGCATTGAAGTAAGCGAAGTCATGTAGTTCATGCAGGAAATTATAAGAAATGTGTTCTTTGTGGAGGCTGGGAGTGGTGAGGAGTGATACCGGAGAAGCAGGGGAAGGCCAAGCCACGGTGGGCCTGGGTGTCTATCAAGTCAAGAAACTCTCACTGTTTAAAGATTGCTTGGGGCCTCGGAGCTGGATAGAATCTTTGGTGTCTTGTCACTCTGCCTCCTGTCCAATGCAGGAATCACATAAGAATCTTGAGAACCAGAACCCATAGAGGCTTTGGTTTTCATAGAGTGCTTTCCTGCCTTCTTGTTCAGAGAGAGCAAAGCTTCAGTCACCAGCCTCTCCCCTGGGGTCTCAGGTCAGCATTTGCACTTAGCCTGTGGGTGCTCAGCCCTTCTACATACCAGCCCAACTCATTTCCTGTTCAACATGAAATACATAGCTTGGCTTGTGATTAATTAGTGTATTCTCCAGTTTTTATCAGGCCAAAGAAAAATTTAAAAAAGAACTGAAGATTGAAGGATTTCTGTACAGCGACCTAACCGTACTAGCTTCTGATATACCATATTTCCCACCAGAGGAAGAAGAAGAAAATTTGGAAGATGGAATTCACCTGGTTGTCTGTGTCCATGGTCTGGATGGTGAGTTCTAAAGCCAGTTTTCTCCTCAAAATTCTGTAATATATACAATTGATAGTATTTATGCATTTAAATTAATAAATTAGGTATTCATTCAGCAAAATGTTCAATTAGCAACTGTGGAATGACAGTAATTATGAAGTGTCTAAGGAAATAGTATGGCCTTGCTCTTAAAGAAAATATCTCGGGTCAGGCACGGTGGCTCATGCCTGTAATCCCAGCACTTTGGGAGGCTGAGGTGGGTGGATCATGAGGTCAAGAGATTGAGACCACGGTGAAACCCTGTCTCCACTAAAAAATACAAAAATTAGCTGGGCTTGGTGGCATGCGCTTGTGGTCCCAGCTACTCGGGAGGCTGAGGCAGGAGAATTGCTTGAACCTGGGAGGTGGAGGTTGTAGTGAGCCGAGATCGCACCACTGCACTCCAGCCTGGTGCCTGGCATTAGAGCGAGACTCTGTCTCAAAAAAAAAAAAAAGGAAAATATCTCTCTGTCACAAAAAAAATCTGTTAAGTTAATAAAATACATTAATGAATGAATAAGTGAAGGAGTGAATGGAATAAATCACTACATAAATAGTACAAATGATTAATAGAATGAGTGTACAAAGTAAAAACGAAACGGAGTGAATTAATGAATGTATTATGGGAATGAATACATTAATGAAATGCACAAATACAGTAATTTGAATGCATGAATTCATGGAATTCATGAGTCTACACAGTGGTCTGAATAAAGGAAGAAATGGAGAGGAATGAATATATGTATTCATTTTGAGGAGCTCAGGTTAGTGGCCCAAACTGTTTTGCCACCTATTTTAATTTACCTCCCACATATAGGATACCTTTTATATACCAGGGACTTTACTAAGTTCTGTGACTTGCAGGAACAAAAACAACTTTCTCACTTATCAGCTCAATGTCATGCATGAGCAGTCTGTGTCTCTCACATATATGACACTAAAGTAAAATGAGATAAGACTCTCAATATCTTTGTTAAAATAAGAGATCTGGTCAGGCTATAGGCAATTTTTTTCCATCATGCATGTGAAAGATGAGGAATGTTATAAAGACAGAGCAGCTTCACCCATTTTGTACCGTCAGAAAATGAAGCCATGGATTACATTATCAACTGGGCAACAAGTCACGAAAACCACAGCCGATACCAAGCACAGGGTGCTTTGGAAGATCCCTTCTCTAGTTTAAGGTGCATATGTCTAAACTCTGCAGAATTTTCAGGATCCACTTGTTCAAATTCAATTTCCAAGGGCTTATTTGTATTCACAGAGAGCTGAGCACATTGATAACGATTATTAATATTTACACAGCTCTTCATGTTGTACAAAAAAACTCAAGATTTTTATTCTTATAAATGTTCTCAGTTTATTAATAACATCTTATTAAATCATATTTTCTGAGAAAACTTTAGTTGCAGAAAGTTCCCTTTCCCTCAGTAGCTGAAGGAGAGAGGGCCATTTCCACCCCTTACTGAACACTTTATTCTGAATAGAAACACTTGCAGCTTTTTTTTTTTTTTTTTTTTGCCAAGGCAGGCCCTGGCATATTAGGGAACTTTAAACAATAGAAACAGTGGGACCAAAGAGCCTAAGTTTAGTGACAAAAATGAGAGAGAATGAATAAAAATTAACTTCATAACACAAAATGCATAGATTTCCTTAAAAAAAAAATGACCAGCCAGGCGCAGTGGCTCACGCCTGTAATCCCAGCACTTTGGGAGGCCAAGGTGGGCAGATGACTAGGTCAGGAGATTGAGACCATCCTGGCTAACACAGTGAAACCCGGTCTCTATTAAAAATACAAAAACTTAGCTGGGCATGGGGCGGGCATTTGTAGTCCCAGGTACTCGGGAGGATGAGGCAAGAGAATCACTTGAACCCAGGAGGTGGAGGTTGCAGTGAGCCGAGATCCCACCATTGCACTCCAACCTGGGCGACAGAGTGAGACTCTGTCTCAAAAAAATATATCTATATATAAAAATAAATATATAAATAACCATTTTGTGACTGTGACTCTACAAGTTTGGGCATGTACTCTGATAGGCCACCGACACAGGTGGCATTTGGACATATCTGAGTCATCCTTAAGCATTACGGATAACCTCACACAGCTAGAGTTCCCCCAATTCCATGTGGCACTTTCACCCTCCTTTGAATCATTGGGTAGTGTCATAAAGAATGATACTTTCACTCACAGTTTACCAACTATTTTGGAACTGTGACCTGTGGGGTATATTTACATGGCATAGTAGGTAATTTATATATCCAAATAACCAGCTTCTGACTTTCAACTCTACAGGGAACTTTTAAGAAATAGGACAAAAATGTATTAATATACAATCGAGCCCCTGTGACAAGCATTAAATTTATGCCTCACTATACTTGCATATAAACTTTATTCTGTTGTAGTAAAATCATGTTTTCACATGATTTTTTATGGTGGGAATGCATTTCTCATATTCTTTGTGCCTTGACAGCCGTACATTCTTAAGCTTTCTTTCATTCTCCTTCCCTGATAGCCACTGCTGTGCCTCCATGGAGCTTGCTCTGCCATGACTCTTGTTCCCAAGAGAGTCCTATTCTGTTTAGATAACTGTGCCATGACTGGCCTATTGGGAGGTGGAGAGGGGTTTGCAGATTACCTGTAAATAGCAGCACTAGGTATTCTTCCTATTAAGCAAGTAACTGAAGACAGGGCTGGTAAGGGTCACATTGTGCCTCATCAGCCATTAGAAGGAACCACTTGCTAAATGGAATTTGCCGTGGAAGAAGGGGAGGTGGTGTACCTCCCACCGTTCCTGCATGCAGGGTGTTCACAAGCCACATGCTTACGGATCAGGGATAACTCCATGAAGGTGGGGCTGCTAGAAAGCACCAGACTGTGCATGTGTGGGGCCAAGGGTTGGCAGGAAAGCTGGAGTTTCTAGTTGTTTTAGTTGTTTTTATTATAGGCTTAACCAAAAATGGGAAAACTCGGTAGAAATGGGGGAAGAGGTAGAGAGAAAGAAATTCCTTGTATGTCAACTTTTATATGACTAACTACAGGACTGGGGTGGGGATAATCTGTCATTTTTAGGGAACAGTGCAGACCTCCGGCTGGTAAAGACCTTCATAGAACTGGGGCTCCCTGGAGGAAAACTGGACTTCCTAATGTCTGAAAAGAATCAGGTATGATGACAAAAAATATCAGAACTGGAAGAACCCTGGATGCATGCTTCTATGAGCCTCCTAAATGCACCATGATAATTTGTGGACACACTCAGATAAATGGAGACCTTGGAAAGTATTGCTGGCCAGGCACTTGGATGGGTTGGAAAGAAAAGACTTACTGTTTTATTTTGGGAAGGTGAGGAAAGGGTAAGAAATGAGGACATGTGAATCAGTTGACTGGAGCCTTTGCCCTCACAAGGCATTAGCGTGGGTGGCAAGTGAAAGATCAATTATTTGGGTAATGACTCACTTCCCCACTGTTGGCACTCAGTTCCGCTGCCTTTCCTTGGGCATTAGCTCTATGCAAAGTTGTGCAACACGCAGTACACAGAGGTATGGATGTGAGGGAGAGAGAAGAGAATGATGTTTTAGAGCATCTGAGTGCTCTGTACCTGTTTCCTCATTTCATCTTCATGGCAGTTCTATTCCATGTTGATAACCACCATCTCCTCACAGGAGAGGGAATGGAGCTTCTGGGAGTTAGGCAGGGTCCATGTCAGTCTGTCCTAGAAAAGAAGATAGCATATGTGATCTCCAGGAAGACAATTCCTGTGTGCACCTAACTTTAATACATGAAGAAATCTGACCCAGTCCTAAGAGAGGCCAGGCACGGTGGCTCGCACCTATAATTCCAGCACTTTGGGAAGTCGAGGCAGGCAAATCTCTTTAGCCCAGGAGTTCAAAACCAGCCTGGGCAACAAAGTGAGACCCTTTCTCTACCAAAAAGAAAGAGAAAACAAACAAACAAAAAATACAAAAATTGGCTTGATTTGATGGTACATGCCTATATTCCCAGCTACTTGGGAGGCTGAGGTGGGAGGATGACCTGAGCCCAAGGAGGTCAAGGCTGCAGTGAACTGTGATTGCACCTCTACACTTCAGCCTGGGTGAAAGATCAAGACCCTGTCTCAAAAAACAAAAAATGAAAAAGAAAAAGAAAAGAAAAAAAGAGAGGATGGCCAGGACATTCAGAGGAGGGAGCAGGGAAGTGGGTGAGCCGCACTTGCTTCGTCTTTGTGATTTGTGCTAGTGAGGTTTTCTTTTCAGGGAAGATAAGGGTTGTTAGCAAGGGAGATCTGGTCAGGAAATAATCCTTTCTTCCGGGTGTGCACATCCAGCAGCTTTCTGACGTGGCTTCATGGCTGCTGGATTCAACCTGAAAACCTCAGGTCTTTCGAGCTGGACCTTTACAAAGTTCACTTCATTGCAGGCGTTGGCCACTTGGATTGATTATGTTCCACTGTGATTATTGTTATTACTTTTTGAAAGGCATCTCATCAGCAGATCCACTTGCAATATATATTAATACACTTTTAAATGCCTTGGTTGGGAAGTTCCTGATACTGCTTTTTCAGCCTACTGTGATTTCCAAAGCATAGCTCATCATGGTCAACTCAGGCCTTATAATTATAACCATTTGTTTAAATCATGCATTGGTTGAATTAATATTTTATAGATGAGGGAATAGGCTCTGAAAAGTCAGAGAAAGTAAAGCATCTCTCTTAAATAATTTTACCTAGTTTTTAACATGGCGTTAAGGAGGTGACGACACAATCCCCCTTTCATAAATAAGGAGACTGAGGTTTACATAGGAAACAACAGGTACATCCCACAAGCAGAAAAGCGTATGGTTCTTTCTTATTCCAGGAAGTCTAAGAGATTTAGCAGAATGCTTTATTCTCTCCCACCTCAAAGCTCATTGGGTGGCAGGTGACTGAGACTCCCGAAGGCCTTCTCTTCACTACTCCTATCCCCCAACATGTACTCTTTTCTTCACCTGATGGATATTTGTGAGACATCCCATTCACTTTTCCTAGCTCTTGGCAGCCCGTGATGTTATAGGACAACTCCACATATTAGGAACTTTTAAAACATTTTTGGATGTTGGTCCCAAATCTATTTCTCTATGACTCTAATTCATTGTTCTAAAAGTTAGTCCTTGAGGTATATAAACCAATCTAATACATCTTCCTTGTTCCTGCCCTTCAAATATTCAAGGACATGTGTGGCATTCCACCCCTTCCTGGATTCCTCCTGGATCCTTCAACCATCCATCCTAAGATGTGGGTGGCTTTATGATCCTTCCCAAAGCTGACTGCCCTGCGGCCTTGGCCTTGTTGCATACTGGAACGGCTGCAGAATGGGCAGAGCCTTTCAAGTCAGGCCTGTCTTGGCGTGAATCCTGGGTCATGTGAGGTGAACAGGTGGCTTCCCCTCCCAGAGCCTCCTTCCTCCTCTATGTAGTGGGGACAGCAATCCCCGCAGCATGCTGAGATGCCGGACAGCATGGTGGTGTGGCGGTTGGCACCACATGCTTGCTATTTCAGGGTTAGCCATCGCCAGCTGAGCAATCCTCAGCATCCCATGTTTCCTCCTTAGGGCCCCAGTCTGTGGGCCTTTTGTCCTGAAGTCACATCTCATCCTGTAGCCCTCACGTCAGAGGTAGGCACACCCCCAGTAGGCACCACGGTGTTTAGTAGAAGAAGACAGGCTGTGCTCAGAACGCAGCCCTCGCCACAGCCATACCCAGCAGCCTGTTCCTCTCTCTTCTTCCAGATGGACACATTTGCAGATTTTGATACCATGACGGATCGGTTATTGGATGAAATCATTCAACACATTCAGTTGTACAACCTCTCCATATCCCGAATTAGGTAAAAGGAAACCACAGGTAGTTAATGCTGGGGGAAGAGTGGGGACATTTTTGAGTGTTTGCTGTATAAAAGTGTGATGTGATGCCTTCTGTATACCGCTGAGCTAAACTAACTTTTTATTTTTAATAAATTATTTTTAAAGCAGAAGTAAGTACCAAGCCTGTTGTACACATTCATATCTGTCTTCACTTATGTCAGGGAGAATAAAAATTTTGTAGTTCTGTAGAAAGAGTACTGGACTTTAAACAAAAATTCCTAGGTTTGAATTCTCGTTCTAATACTCACAAATTTGAATCTTGTTTCTACTTTGTACCAGATATGTAACCTTTTGCAAGGTTTCTAAATCTCTAAACTGCTGTTTTCTTATCTATAAAGTGGAAATAGCACTGAGATGATGCGTGAAAAAGCAGAATGAGCTGCCCAGCCCAAAGGGCGGGTTTTAGTCACGGCCACTTTTATTCACACACTGTACCAAATATTTCAGTGAATACAGGGCTGGTAAGCAGCTTACATTTTTTTGTGCATTCAAATATGTAGACGTAATGCCAATCCCTTGATATGCATTATGCCATTTTGTCTTCAGATATAAAATATTGCTTCTTTATTCCACAAATGAAGCCTATAGAGGTTAGGTTAAAAAAAGAGTAAAAGAACACAAGCTAGGCAAGGCAGTTTCATAGGCTGACACTGATTTCTTTTCTTGGCTGGTTTTCCGCTCATCATGAGTAGAAGTGGGGAGGTATAGCCTCTCATATAATAGGCTCTCAATAAATAAGTATTTAACTTGAGAGTAATGATGCATTGACTCGTGGGCCCGTGAGTAGCAGTATGGCTGGAGCAGAGCCTGCAGGAGGGGGTCTAACAGCATGGGCTGTGAGCAGGTGGTTCAATATACACAGCGGGTGAAGGAGAGAATGAATGACATGTGAGGCCATCCAAAGTCAGGCTGTTAATGACCTCCCAAGCAGGATAAGGACTTGAGACTTGATCCTATGAATGATCAGGAAATTTTAATGCTGAGAGGTGCATTTCAGGAAGGACCTTCCCTTCCCCCAGGTGGAATAAGAGCAGGCTGCTCTAACAGCATGAAGCTGGTTGAAATGCTCACACTTCTCCCCTGACCGGGCATAAAGCTCCCATTCACAATGACCCCATCACAGGCTTCTCTCAGCCAGGGTTTGGAAATCTGATGAGGATGAGTTGGTGGTCCCCGTTCTCTTTGCCAGTTCCTCTAAATTCATTGGGAGGTGGAGGATGCTGGCCCCTGATGCTTCCAGCACTGCACTCTTGGGCAGCAGCGTTCACTGTCATACTCACGGGTCCCCTTTCTGTCTCTCCACAGCTTCATTGGCCATTCTCTTGGCAACATCATCATCCGATCGGTCCTCACACGGCCTCGGTTCCGGTATTACCTCAACAAACTCCACACGTTCCTGTCACTCTCTGGGCCTCACCTGGGAACCCTGTACAATAACAGCACCCTGGTTAGTACAGGTAAGGCTCTTCCAGGACTCATCATTCCTCAGAATTAATCCAGGACCTCCCGGATGTGAAAACAGGGACAGAAGTTCTTTCACACGGAACCCTGTGACTGCGAAGCCTCTTCCAAGGATGCCATGGAGGAAGGAGACCTGGCCTGAGAGGTGTGGCCCTTGTGTCTGTGGGCTGAGTGAGGTGAGACTAGATGTTTCCCAGGATCCTTTCTGCCTTCAAATCTCTGTGAAAAAAAGACAATGTCCTTGGAGTCCTGCTTGGAAAAGATTGAGGCATGGTGTTGTGATGAAGAGAACAAGGACTCTGAATCATGCCACCTGCATGACAAACCTGTGGTTAAGTCCTGACCAGGACACTTGAGGAAGACTCTGGCCTCGACATTTCATCTCTGTGCTCCTCAGTCTCCCTATTTGTACAATGGAGATCATGTGTGTGTCTGTATCTGTGTTTGTGTACATGCACATATGCACCTACACACCATATATATGTATACATACATATATCGTATACATGCTTGTGTACATATGTATATGTCTATACAGATGTATATGTCAATATGAAATTGACTGGATCAGAGTTCTTTTCCTACATATACATATGTATATATGTACAAGCATGTATATGTGTATATATACATATATATGGTGTGTAGGTGCATATGTGCAGGTGTGTATTACAGAATTGTTGAAGATTATACACGGGAAGGAAATGAGGTTAACTAACATCTGTGGAAGGTCTAATATATCAGCAAGAGCCAGACAAAGAAGGGCCTCAGATGACTTGAGAAGATGTTAGACTTACCCTGTAGACCTTATAGATCCTATTCATGAGATTTTGGCTGAGGAGGTGACATGGTTCTGTGTGTGGAAGCCCAAGGAGGGCCTTGAGTTTTATATGTAATTACAAATCATTTATTAAATCATGGTCTTAACAAATACCTCAGTAGTCCCTGATGGTGCAAACCCGTTATGTGGCATTAGGGTCACCCCGATAAGCTTCCTTGTCTTTGCAGTTGTCCAGATCTCTGCCACCCTCCCCTGTCCCCTCCCAACACTTACACTGTTTCCTCATGACCAGGTCAGTTTAATTTGTTTGCTTTCAAGTGATTTTAGGGCATACTTGTGAACATGAGTTATCTGACACATTGGCACATAACAAATGGAAGTCCTTTCCTCTCACTCTGTCTCTCCTCCCAAACCCAGGAAGCCATTCTTTGGACAGAAACAAATTTGTTAAACCACAATTTCCCCCCACAGTTACAAAGTAATCTTGCAATATTATAAAATATTTTTTAAAAGAGAGACTTTACCAATAATTTCTCCAATCTAACATATCCAGAGTAATTTTATGTGTTTCATTCTACTTATATTTGCACATACATATTGATGTAGCAGTCAGTGAAATATATGTACATACTGTAGCTTGCCTATTTCCTTGTGTTTCTATCAGATTAATTTGCTTTCTGTGGTTACACAATCCTTACGCTTGTCAATGTTAGTGTTTGCCTAAGCATAGCTAAACGGACGAGTTTTTTTGTTTTTTGTTTGTTTGTTTTTTGAGATGGAGTCTTGCTCTTGTCACCCAGGCTGGAATGTAATGGTGCAGTCTCGGCTCACTGCAACCTCTGCCTCAAGGGTTCGAGCGATTCTTTTGCCTCAGCCTCCCAAGTAGCTGGGTTTACAGACACCCACCACCATGCCTGGCCAATTTTTAAAATTTTTTTAGTAGAGACAAGGTTTCACCCTGTTGGCCAGGCTGGTCTCAAACTCCTAACCTCAGGTGATCCACACATCTCGGCCTCCCAAAGTGCTGGGATTATAGGCTGAGCCACCAAGCCAGGCCAACAAATGAGTTTTGAAGTGGGACGTTTATTCCAGCTTCACTGTATCCTAAATGTATCTGTACACTTTTTACATTGAAAATCATTGCCCTAGGCTGCTTTTTCAGAAGGAGATTGACTGGATTGAAGAGTATGAGTAGTTCCTTACTCTGAAGCCTGTTACCGTTTTTGCAGGATGATTTAAGTCCTTGTCCCAGTACATGAGAGGACGAATTTACCTCTAACTTCCCAACTGTTCGGTAGCATGCCTACTTCTCTCTTATTTTCAAGTTAACTACAATTCACAGTTTAACATTTTTCTCACCAAATTCCATCCTACCTTTCGTTTTGTTTTATGTTTTTGACTTTTGTGCTGTTTTTGTCTTCCTAGGCTTATGGCTCATGCAGAAACTGAAGAAATCCGGGTCTCTACTGCAGCTGACCTTCAGGGATAATGCTGATTTGCGCAAATGTTTCCTCTACCAACTAAGCCAAAAAACAGGTCAGTGGTTTCCCCCACGGCTGCAGTTATGAGTTTGAGCTTGGGATTCAACTCCCGAGACACAAATGAGCTGTAATGCTCCCTTGATTCACTCACAGAAGGCAACAGTCAGGAGGCCCAGCACTCAAAACCTCTTCAGCTCACTGGGAGGCCAACAGCTACCAGACACTCAGCTCCTCTTGCCTGTTGCCCATATGGCATGTGAGAGATGGAGCCAAGGTGTGAGCAAGATCATTTCAATAGCCATACGCTGTGGCTTCCACTTTGTAAATCAGTTTTTCAATGTTCTAATTGCATAGGCCCAAGATCTATGTGCCACCTTCACCCAAGTACAGGCCCATCTGCAGAAAACGGCAGATGCAACATTTTCCGCGGATGTTGACTGTGCAGTGGGAGACGAGGGTCATGGTCAGGCAGGCCTGCTATTGTACCTGCACCCGCTCCCTGTAATCTGGAAGTGATAGAGGTGCTGAAGGCCCTGCCTGCTGCGTGGGAATGACCACAGAGCACAGCAGTAATCATGATCATCACCGTGTGGTCCCCATGTGCGGTCGGGGAGTGGAGCAGCTGACTGCTTGCCCTGCTCAGTCCCACCACGCAAGCCAGCCTGGCCTAGGATCCATTCTTGGTCACAATAGTCCACTGTCCTATAAACATTGACTCTGCTGATACCTCTGGGCCTGTGAATCTGGTGTAGCCACGGGCTGATCTGTAAGCATGGCTGAGTTCTTTTCCTACTTTGTGTCTCTGTGTGTTGAATTGAGCTCTCAGAGCTATCTTCTGTGGGGGAAGAGGAGGGAGGCAGGACTTGGCAGAAGGTGGGACTGCAGTGTGATCACTGAAGAATTTGTCAGGGGTGCAGGATCTGGGGTGGCCCTGCAGAGCTGTCCTGAAGTAGGGCAAGGGGCTGGCCATTACATCTTTGTCGTCTTCACTCATGTATTGGCTAGCTGTTGAAGTAGGCTGCCCCCAGTGTGCGACATCTGATGCGGAGACCCACTTCAGTGGGGGACACATGGCTAAGAGCTGACACCTGCCCACCCAGCAGGACCTGGGGAATGAGAAGGATGGCTTCTGTCCAGACAGAGTGTCTGGGTGGTCTGCAGTGCTCTGGAAGTGGACGCTGGGCTCTGAGGCCTGGAGGGATACACTGTGATGTTTAATTGGAAGGGTCCCTCTGTCTGCATTGTGGGGACAGGTTGCAGAAGGTAAGATTGGCAGCACAGAGGTGGGTTCTGAGGCTGTTTTCCTGAAGCATGGGAGGTGGCGAAGGCTGGAATTAGGGGAGGTGTTGAGGTTACAGAGGAAGAACAGAATAGTCAGACTGACTTCCTTCTGGGCTCCTTAATATTTCTATCCCAGAAAAGGCTGTTTTAGTCACATCCTTGTTGCTTATTTCTCCGTGTCCAGAGTAGCTTTCTGTGTGTCTCCTTAGCTTTCATGGCTGATGAGAACAGGCTTCATCTCCCTTCAAAAATGCAAAGTCACAGTATAGTGACTTCTTTTCTCAGACTCCCATAGGCCCCCGTGATAGCTCTGTGCCATTGGCTGTGGGTTGTTAAACCTCAGGACGGAAGGTCCTTGTGCAGTGACACAAGGAGTGTGTGGTGTGTCATCATTTTTTTCTCTCTCTGGGACAGGTCTGGAAATTTGTGCAAACCAGAGTGTGTTGAGGTTGAAACTGGGTAAAAAGCACTCACCTGCCTAATTGTTACAGGGCTGCAGTATTTTAAAAACGTCGTGCTGGTTGCTTCTCCCCAAGACCGTTACGTGCCATTTCATTCAGCCAGGATCGAAATGTGTAAAACTGCCCTCAAAGACAGACACACAGGTAAGCTACATTTAATTTTTTGCTCAGAGACTTTCTGATTTGAAAAGCAAAAGTAAATTCATGAAATTGACTATGCCTACTAGGGACACCTGGGCCATAGGTTTAGTGCTGCATTCATCTTAGCTTAGTGATAGTATAAACAGCGCATCTCAATGTTATTGACCCAGATCCTCCCTTTGTGTAATAAACAGTCACATGTTTATTAGATTATGAGACTTTTGTTCAGTCCTGTTGTGTGCCAGCCACTGAAATTGATAGCTCGGGTGTAGGATTCAGTGGGACAAGCCCTGCCCTCTAGGGGCACATTGTCTAGTTGGAGCCTTGACAAGTAATAGCAATGAGAGTAAAATGTGATAAGTCAAAAAATAAAATAATGCCTGAGGCGTTGAGGCAGCTCAGAAGTCGAATAAAGCACAGGACAGAGTCAGACGAGGGTCCCTGGAGATGACAATGAAATAGGTTTATAGGATAAGTAGGAGTTTTCCAGACAGTCAAGACGGATGTGGGCTGGCATTCCTGGTTTCCTTCGGTTAATTTGTTTAATTCTTGTTTTTTATTTTTTTTTAACATGTTTTTAGCTTTTAATTTTGAAAAATTTTATGCTCAAAAAATGTTGCAATAACAGTACAAAAAAATTCCTGTATGCCTTTTACTCTGATGCCCAATATTAGTATCTTACATAACCATTGTACAATGATCAAAATCAGAAAATTAATATTGATACAATATTATTATCTAACTTATAGACCTTATCAATGTCCTGTCAATGTCCACTAATGTCTCCTTTCTCTTCTAGAATTCAATCTAATTTGTTTATTTCTGTATCAGGCATATTGATTACTTTTTAAGTAAATAGTATTTTTGTTATTTTTTAAGGCACTATAAAAAAATAGCATACCAAAGGTCCAAAGATTTGGTGCTAATTTATAGATGGGCCTATTCCAAATTTTCCTGGTATCTAGAATATCCAACACGAATTTTGATGAAAAAAATATTTAAAAATTAATTTTGATACTAATGCTAATAAAATAGCATTGTGCTTTGTACCATCTAGTATATGTAATGAAAAGTGACACAGGGCATATTCTAAAGTGGTACTTTTTTCTTGATTAAAAACATTATAGAATATTTGAAAAAGTCAAACTCATTGAAACAATTTATGATCCTTTCTAGCTCCACCTCTACCACCACTTCCTTTTCATGATTTTCACCATTATATGCTAAGATCTGTGACAATAAAGAGTCAGTGATTTGGTTTTAATTTCAGACTTGACTAAACAGCCATTGTCAATAGACAGCTAAACTGTTTCTTTGTGCAGGGATTTGCTAATATTCGTTGCCTACTTTCTTATCTTCCTGACATAGAGAAGTATTTTTGTTGACATTTTGACCTTGGTAAAGTTCAAGAATAGAGTTCAACAACTATGATCCACAAGCCAAATTCAACCCACCTCTCATTTTTTAAATAAGGTTTTATTGAAACATAGCCACACCCCCTCAAAAGATATTAATATATGACTTAAATTGATTAATGATCCTGTTAGCCATCTTAAGAAACAATAGCCCTCTCTTTTGTTAAATTCATATTTTCTGTTACATTTTTACATGGAATCACAGAATATGGCTTACTTCATGAATTAAACAGATTGGAAGACTTGATAGGAAGTTTAGTTTATATGTGATTAGCACTTTTTTTCTGGAAGAAGTACCAATATTTTTATTTTTCAAAAATTCTGAAATATAATACCTCCCATCTTCCTCTGGCTTCACATAACCTTCCAATTTATTCTCTACATTGTCATGTAGATAATTTGCTCCAACCCCCAAAGTCCATCAATTTTAAACAGTGTTGTATTTGAGAAAAAAATTATAAGAATTTGCTATATATGTTTAAACACTATATACCAACCATTGCTTCCAGGACTTATTAAACCAATCAAGATCTCAGCAGAAAATGACCTGGTTGAGTCATAACTACATTTTGAGTGACTTTTTCTTTTTTTTTTAAATAAACAACTTTTGACTTTTATTGCATATACAATTTAAACAGATTATGGTATTAGTGTAACAATAAGATGCTTCTATTTCCATTTATTGGCAACATTTATTCATTATTCATGTTGTTACATAATCACATACATCATTTAAAAAATATTGTTACATGATGTTCATAAACATTATTTTATTTTATTTTTTATTGTATTTGGGCTCTGGGGTACATGTGCACATCCTTCATCCTGCAGGATTGTTGCATAGGTACATACATGCCATGGTGGTTTGCTGTCTCCATCCCCCCACCCGCTGTTGCCAACATCAGGCATTTCCCCACCCCTCCCTGCTATGCCCCCCTCCCCTCCACTCTACCCCCCCACCTAGCCCTGTAAGTGTGGTTCCCTTCCCTGTGCCCAAGTGTTCTCATTGTTCATCACCCGCCTATGAGCGAAAACACGTGGTGTTTGGTTTTCTGTTCTTGTGTCACTTTGCTAAGAATGATGGTTTCTAGGTTCATCCATGTCTCTACAAAGAACATGAACTGATTGTTTTTTATGGCTGCATAGCATTCCATGGTGTATATATGCCACATTTTTTTTGTCCAGTCTATCATCAGTGGGCATTTGGGTTGATTCCAGGTCTTTGCTATTGTACACAGTGCTGCAGTGAACATACGTGTGCATGTGTCTTTATAGTAGACCGATTTATAGTTCTTTGGGTATATACCCAGTAGTGGGATTGCTGGGTCAAATAGAATTTCTATTTCTAGATCCTCAAGAAATCGCCACACTACCTTCCACAATGGTTGAACTAATTTACACTCCCACCAACTGTGTAAGAGTGTTCCTATTTCTTCACGTCCTCTCCAGCATCTGTTGTCTCCAGATTTTTTAATGATTGCCATTCTAACTTGCGTAAGATGGTATCTCATTGTGGCTTTGATTTGCATTTCTCTAATGACCAATGATGATGAGCATTTTTTCATATGTTTGTTGGCCACATATTTGTCTTCTTTTGAAAAGTGTCTGTTCATATCATTTGCCACTTTTGAATGGGTTTGTTTGTTTGTTTCCTGTAAATCTACTTTAGTTATTTGTAGATTATGGATATTATGCTTTTATCTGATGGGTAGATTGCAAAAGTTTTTTCCCATTCTGTTGGTTGCTGATTCACTCTAATGACTGTTTCTTTTGCTGTGCAGAAGCTGTGGAGTTTAATTAGGTCCGATTTGTCTATTTTGGCTTTTGTTGCCATTGCTTTTAGTGTTTTAGTCATGAAGTCCTTGCCTGTGCCTATGTCCTGAATGGTTTTGCCTATGTTTTCTTCTAGGGTTTTTATGGTGTTAGTTCTTATGTTTAAGTCTTTAGTCCATCTGGAGTTAATTTTTGTAAAAGGTGTAAGGAAGGGATCCAGTTTCAGCTTCCTGCATATGGCTAGCCAGTTTTCCCAACATCATTTATTAAACAGGGAATCCTTTCCCCATTGCTTGTTTTTGTCAGGTTTGTCAAAGATCAGATGGTTGTAGATGTGTGGCATTGCCTCCAAGGCCTCTGTTGTGTTCTATCATTCTATATCTCTGTTTTGGTACCAGTACCATGCTGTTTTGATTACTGTAGCCTTGTAGTATAGTTTGAAGTCAGGTAGTGTGATGCCTCCATCTTTGTTCTTTTTGCTTAGGATTGTCTTGGCTATGCAGACTCTCTTTTGTTTCCATATGAAGTTTAAAGTGTTTTTTTTTCCAGTTCTGTGAAGAAAGTCAACGGTAGCTTGATGGGGATAGCATTGAATCTATAAATTACTTTGGGCAGTATGGTCATTTTCACAATATTGATTCTTCCTAACCTTGAGCATGGAATGCTTTTCCATCTGTTTGTGTCCTCTCTTATTTCCTTGATCAGTGATTCATAGTTCTCCTTGAAGAGATCTTTTATCTCCTTTGTTAGTTGTATTCCTAGGCATTTTATTCTCTTTGTAGCAACTGTAAATGGGAGTTTGCTCATGATTTGGCTCTCTGTTTGTTATCGGTGTATAGGAATGTTTGTGATTTCTGCACATTGATTTTGTAACCTGAGACTTTGCCGAAGTTGCTTATCAGATTAAGGAGGTTTTGGGCTGAGACAATTGAATCTTCTAAATATATGATCATGTCATCAGCAAATATGGACAATATGACTTCTTCTTTTCCTAATTGAATTCCCTTTATTTTTCTTGCCTAATTGCTCTATCTAGAACTTCCAATACTATATTGAATAGGAGTAGTGAGAGAGGGCATTCTTGTCTAGTGCCAGTTTTTAAAGGGAATGCTTCTAATTTTTGCCCATTCAGTATGATATTGGCTGTGCATTTGTCATAAATAGCTTTTATTGTTTTGAGATATGTTCCATTGATACCTAGTTTATTGAGAGTTTTTAGCATAAGGGGATGTTGAATTTTGTCAAAGGCCTTCTCTGCATCTATTGAGAAAATTATGTGGTTTTTGTCTTTGGTTCTGTTTATGTGGTGAATTATGTTTATAGATTTGCATATGTTGATCCAGCCTTGCATCCCCGGTATGAAGCCTACTTGATTGTGGTGGATAAGCTTTTTGATGTGCTGTTGGATTCCGTTTGCCAGTATTTTATTGAAGATTTTTGCATCAATTTTCATCATGGATATTGGCCTATAGTTTTCTTTTTTAGTTGTGTCTCTGCCCAGTTTTGGTATCAGGATGATGTTGGTCTCATAAAATGATTTGGCAAGGATTCCCTCTTTTTGTATTGTTTGGAGTAGTTTTAACAGGCATGGTACCAGCTCCTCTTTGTATGTCTGGTAGAATTCAGCTGTGAACCCATCTGGACCTGGGCTTTGTTTGGTGCATAGGCTATTAATTGCTGCCTCAACTTCAGACCTTGTTATTGGTCTATTCAAGGTTTCAGCTGCTTCTTGGCTTAGTCTTGGGAGTGTGCAAGTGTCCAGGAATGTATCCATTTATTCCACATTTATTGGTTTATGTGCATAGAGTTGTTTGTAGTAATCTCTGATGGTAGTTTGTATTTCCGAGGAATTGGTGGTATCTCCCCTTTATCATTTTTTATTGCATCTATTTGATTATTCTCTCTTTTCTTTTTTATTAATCTGGCTAGCAGTCTGTCTATTTTGTTGATCTTTTCAAAAAACCAGCTCCTGGATTTATTGATTTTTTGAAGGGTTTTTTTTGTGTATCTCCTTTAGTTCTGCTCTGGTCTTAGTTATTTCTTGTCTTCTGCTTGCTTTTGAGTATTTTTGATCTTGCGCCTCTAGTTCTTTCAATTTTGAAGATAGGGTGTTGATTTTAGATCTTTATGTTTTTCTCGTGTGGGCATTTATTGCTATAAATTTCCCTCTAGACACTGCTTTAAATGTGTCCCATAGGATCTGGTATGTTGTGTCTTCATTCTCGTTCGTTTCAAAGAACATTTTTATTTCTGCCTTTATTTCATTGTTTATTCATTGGTTATTCAGGAGCAAGTTGTTCAGTTTCCATGTGATTGTGTGGTTTTGAGTGCTTTTCTTAATCCTGAATTCTAATTTGATTGCTCAGTGGTCTGAGAGACTGTTTGTTATGATTTCCGTTATTTTGTATTTGCTGAGGAGTGATTTACTTCCAATTATGTGGTCAGTTTTGGAGTAAGTACAATGTGGTGCTGAGAAGAATGTGTATTCTGTGGATTTGGGGTGGAGTGTCCTGTAAATGTCTATTAGGTCTGCTTGGTCCAGATCTCCGTTCAAGTCCTGGCTATCTTTGTTGACTTTCTGCCTCGTTGATCTGTCCAATATTGCCAGTGGAGTGTTAAAGTCTCCCACTATTATTGTGTGGGAATCTACATCTCTTTGTAGGTCTTTAAGAACTTGCTTTATGTATCTGGGTGCTCCTGCACTGGGTGCATAATTTAGGCTATTTAGCTCTTCTTGTTGCATTGATCCTTTTACCATTATATAATGCCCTTCTTTGTCTCTTTTGAACTTTGTTGGCTTAAAGTACGTTTTATCAGAGACTAGGATTGCTACCCCTGCTTTGTTCTGCTCTCCATTTGCTTGGTAAATCTTATTCTTTCCCTTTATTTTGAGTCTACGTGAGTCTTTGCATGTGAGATTAGTCTCCTGAATACAGCACACGATAGGTCTTGACTTTTTATCCAATTTGCCAGTCTGTGTCTTTTGATTGGGGCGTTTAAGCCATTTATATTCACGTTAATATTGTTATGTCTGAATTTGATCCTGCCATTTTGTTGCTGGCTGGTTGTTTTGCCTGTTAATTGACGTGACTCCTTCATTGCATCATTATTCTTTACCATTTGGTACACTTTTGCAGTGGCTGGTACTGGTTGTTCCTTTCTCTCTTTAGTACTTCTTTCAATAGCTCCTGTAAGGCAGATCTTTGACAAAATCTCTCAGCAATTGCTTGTCTGTAAGGGATTTTATTTCTCCCTCACTTTTGAAGCTTAGTTTGGCTGGATATGAAATTCTGGGTTGAAAGTTCTTTTTTTAAGGATGTTGAATATTGGCCCCTACTCCCCTCTAGCTTGCAGGTTTCTGCTGAGAGATCCTCTGTGAGTCTTATGGTCTTTCCTTTGTGGGTGACTCGACTTTTCTCTCTGGTTGCCCTTAGGATTTTTTCCTTCATTTGAAACCTGGTGAATCTGACAACTATGTGCCTTTGGGTTGCTCTTGTTGAGGAATATCTTTGTGGTGTTCTCTGTATTTCCTGGATTTGAATGTTGGCCTGCCTTGTTAGGTTGGGAAAGTTCTCTTGGATAATATCTTGAAGAATGTTTTCCAGCTTGGATTCATTCTCCCCATCACATTTAGTTACAACGATCAAGCATAGGTTAGGTTTTTTCACATAATCCCATAGTTCCTGGAGGCTTTGTTCATTTCTTTTCACTCTTTTTTCTCTAATCTTGCTTTCTCGTTTTATTCATTGATTTAATCTTCTATCTCTGATACCCTTTTTCTGCTTGATGGTTTCAGCTGTTGAAACTTGTGTATCCCTCGCAAAGTTCTCATCCTGTGTTTTTCAGCTCCACCAAATCGTTTATGTTGTTCTCTAAGCTGGTTATTCTAGTTAGCATTTCATCTAACCTTTTTTCAAGGTTCTTAGTTTCTTTGCATTGGATTAGAACATGATCTTTTAACTCAGAGAAGTTTCTTATTACCCACCTCTTGAAGCATGCTTCTGTCAATTTGTCAGATTCATTCTCTTTTTTGTTCCCTAGATAGTGAGGAGTTGTGATCCCTGTGAGGAGAAGAGTTGTTCTGTTCTTTGGTGGTTTCATCCTTTTTGCGCTGGTTTTTACCCATCTTCATGGATTTATCTCCCTTTAATCTTTGAAGTTGGTGGTTTCAGGAGTCTCTGAGTGACGTTTTTCCTGTTGAGGTTGGAGCTGTGTCTTTTTCGGCCTGTAGAGGGCGTCGCTGGGCTCTCCCGGGTTCAGTCAGGTTGCTGGGTGGGTCCTTCCCTGGGGTTTGTTGCAGGTGAGATCGCCCCGCCTTCCCAGTGGTGTCTCTCCCGGGTTGGGGTCAAGCTGGTGCATTTGCCGCCAGGCTGTCTAGCGAGCTTCCGCTTGAGTTCTGTGGGGGTGGGGCCTGCCAGGCCTTCCGGTCTGTTTCCGGCTTTCAACTCTGCTTCCGTTTGCGGCACGGTCCTTCCGCTGGCGTTAGTCCAAACTCCGCCCAGGTCCCCGCAGCAGCCTGCCCGGCCGGACTCCCCACGGCGCCCACCGTCCGGCAGGGTCCCCGTGGACCCTGGGCTGCAGGAGGGATGAGGCAAGCACAGGATTTGAAACGGAGCACCGAGGGGTTAAGTCCCTGGACCCTCCCAGCTGCATGTTTCGGGTGGGGACGCGCCCCTCCCGTCTTGATTTCCCCCCCTGGGCGGCTCCCGCCTTGCAGAGGCTCCTTCCCTGGGCCCAATTCCAGTGCCTTCAGTCCCGCAGAAGAGAACCGGCGCCTCCCTTGGAACCCTGAAGTCCTCCAGCCCTCTGCATCTCATTCGCTGGGAGCTGCGTTCCGGCCCTGGCTTCTCTCCACCATCTTGGCGCCTCGGTTCATAAACATTAGTTTAAAGGAGCACAGGATTGACTGGCCCGCAAACCGTGGTTTACTTAACTCTTGCTTTGGTGCTGAATTTTGGCTGACTTGAGTTTTCCCTCGTAAAGAATAGTTCATGCATAAAATGTTTATGGCATAACCTCACATCATATGGTTGTCTGTTGTAATGATCACGACTCGAAAACATCAATGGGCTCTTCGGAAGGACCATACCATTTGTTTTAACCCCAAATTCTTTTCAGCTGAATTGACGTGGCTACAACCAAATCCCTAATTATTTCAGTTTCACATTTCAATTCCTTTTACCTTAAAACTCCTACCAAGACCCTAAGAAGAGGGGGAAAAGAAAAGAACCCCAAATACACACCCCCATCATGATGGGGAGTCCAGCTGTCCATCCCAGTCTGGGAAAGCAGACCTCTAAGTACTCTCCCCTGCTGCTGAGTGGAGGAAAAAAGGAAACAGTGTGAGTCCCTTCAGGTGGCGTGGGGGAGTGTCCAGAGTGAGGCTGTGGACTGTTAAACTCAGAATAAGCTCTCTTTCATCGTCCAAAGTGACTCCTCTACTGGCTTTATAAAACAGACCTGGTTGTTGGAGCAGGTACCCAGAGGCTTATCATACTTACAGCTTCCAATTACTGTCTCCACGATTGGTCAAAAGTAAAATATCCTAGCTTTCAGGATCATTCCAGAAGGTGTCTCTTGATGACAAAAAGTTGTGATAAACAGTTTTTCAGAAAAGAAGAACACAGGGCTAGGAGGTATGAATCATGAATTGTAGATCCAGGTGTGCAAATGTATCTATTGCTCAGCAATCCAATTGCATGGCATGGCTCCAAGACCCCCATGGCCTGATGAAAAATTGCAATGGAGTCACTTTCAGATGGAAACAGTCCATTTAGACTAACAATTATAAAAACAAAAACAAAACAAACCAACATAAAGAAAACTGCATTCTCTTTCTGTGGAATCAGAGGAGCTGGGTGAAATGCCACATGGCTTGCATTATGTATGACATCAGGAGATGCCTGCTTCCACTTCTCTGTTGAGCTGTGTCTCCAACTCCCAAGGTACCCTGAAATAGAACTTGAAACCCTGAGGGTCCTCTCTGATGTACACCTCCTTCTCCGCTTCCCCGCTGGGAGACACAGCTATTATTGAGAAACATGGACACCACCATCCTAGCTTCTGGTGCAAGGGTTCACAAAGCCACTGTACAGAATCCCCTTCTGACTTCTGGCTATTGTAATCTGACTAGGCAAAGAGTACTTTGATTTTATTTCATATTTATTTCACTAACATTAGGAAGAGGCTGGAAACCACTACATAGAAAGTCTGCCCAGGAATAGAATTTTGATACATATGCAGCAATGTTCTCTAGATTCCACTGCTAACTTCTGCACCAGCTTCATATCCTTCTTTCCCCCTTTACAGGGCCAGTTTATGCAGAAATGATCAACAACCTCCTGGGCCCTCTGGTTGAAGCCAAGGACTGCACTTTAATCCGACACAACGTGTTCCACGCTCTGCCCAACACTGCCAATACCCTGATCGGCCGAGCTGCTCACATCGCTGTGCTGGATTCAGAACTCTTCCTGGAGAAGTTTTTCTTGGTGGCAGGGCTCAACTACTTCAAGTAGTGGCTTTGAGGGAGCAGGCCTTGGGTAATGCTTAAGATAGGTGGAGAGCTTTAACTGAGACCTGCTTTTACAGACCTCACCATTTCAGAATGAAGCTTCAAGGGAACAGCGTTGAGGGATGGAGGCTGGGGTGGAACCTGATGTGAGAGGTGCTTTTGTTTTGGAGATTTGGGAAAACTGAGCAAATAGACTAAATGACAACAAACTTTGTGTGAATTTGTATAGTTACCTGGAGTGTCATTCAATATGCTTTCTAGGAAAATAAGAGAATAAACGGAATACTTGGGAGTTGGTGAGCTCCCCTTGCTAGCCACTATTGGCTCACTGAGAGATGACTCCAATTTAACTAGACTTGCCCAGTATGTTACTAGCTTATAGCTTTATCATTTCTGATTAAATTAAGTGCACACAAGCATTTCAGAACTCAGGTGAATCTCTGTGCAGAAGTGGAACATATTTGTGTAAATAGAATCCTCCATAGATTCAAATGCGCCAATTGTTCAGGAAAATGTGATGTCCATACTCATTTTCTCTTCATGTTTTCCAAACAAGAGAGCAAGGAATGCGTTACAAATCCCAGTTTTATTTCATAACAGCAGTGAGCAGGGTGACTTTAGGTAAAGAGGGATAAAGGTGATACTGTTGTTAAATACAAGTTTGTTACAGAGAAACATGACTCTAAGAACGTACTGAACTATGAATAGTTGCTCCACCTACTTCCCCAGACGTTTTCTATGCAGAGCCCTGATCCACAAATTATTTTAGTGATTGCTTACATCTTCGTCTGTAGTAGGGAACATGAGTGAGACTAACCTAGCGGAAGGGGGCACTGAGATGAATGCACACACGTGTGAAGCTCCTGCTGATATACTTCCAAAGACATGCTATGTTAGCATTCGATGCAACTGCAAAAAATTAAAACCATTAACGTGGCCAGCTGCTTCTCCTCTCCATGGAAAGAGAAAAACATCTAAATGGAGGAGTGCTGGATTAAAACCTCAGGGGAGCTCTAAGAAGGGTGCTGGTTATCTTTCAATAGAAATGTCTTCTTGCCTTAGGAAAACAAAGGGCTAGGAAAGGTCACTACGTTGATAAAAACCAATAGATGACAGGGACAAAAGTGAGATCAGATAGGAGGAGAACATCTAGCTGAAGATTCAACACAAACTGTTACTGGAAAGTGACTCAAAGAGGAGTTTTGAAAATTACTAGGATGTTTAATGGTAAGGTCTCAAAGACCGAGTATGTTGTATAGGCTAAAGGAAGCCTAAAGGATCATTTATTTGTGTGGAAGAGATTAATGAACCTGGACAGTAGGGCTAATAAGACAAGAGCCTCATCTTTTGGAGATGAAAGCTCCCTACTTCTGCAAAAAAAATCCCTTCTGAAATGTGGAAACACACCTAGGACCAGGTTTTTCAGCCCCTGGGCCATGACTCTAGGTCACTGATGCCATGGTAACAAAACCAAGTAAATCTAAGCTCATCTGAGAATTTTAGATCCTCTTATATTAACAGTGTAACTTTGAAAACTAAAAGCAGACCATAGGAAATGAGTCTAGATGGGCAACTTTGCAGGAGTGTAGACATATGGGATTCTTTAAAAAAGAGCAGGTTGTTGGGGGAGAGTTGAATGTCTTGCAAAGGCACACCTGCATACAATGGATTTAGAGTTTCTCAGTGGGTGTTTTCTGAGTGCTTGTTATATCTTGGTCATAATGCATTTGGGTTCACTAAGTCCTCTAGTCACTTTCCACTGGGAATTTTTGTCAGGGTTTAGAGCTGGGCATCGACTCTGGTTACTCATGAGGAGTGCTGTATTTGCTGTGACACCTGGGAGACATTTGATCCCTAGTCTTGCAGCACATGTTGTTTTCTGACCCAGGAAAGTGCTCATGCTCAGTACAGGACCATAGGTTGGTAGCAGCTTCTCCTTTCTGGCCAAATGATGGGCCCTGTCCCTCTGATGAGTGCATTTCATGTTGTGTTTCCAATTTTCATCAGCAGTGTTCGTCATTCCCTGGTCATTTGAAAGACTGTGTCGCCTGCGGTTATGGAGTCGGGATGAATCTGATGATCATCACCTTTTCCAATAACCAGATGCCATTTTTAACTTCAATATGCTGTCTGGACATAGTGAGAACTAATGGCAATAACCGTCCAGCTGCATGGTGCACCTCTTTTTTATAGGGGTGCTCTGCTGTCTTTGTAAACCCTCTCTGGCCTCTGAGCATCTATTATAATTGTGTAGAAAGTACACCTCTATATTGTAAATAAGAGTGTCAAGCGTTGCGTGTCATGCCTCATTTGAAAGGCTTTTTTATGTCTCTTTCTATCAAAATATAGATATCAAATATATAAATATATATACATAAAATATATATAAATATATATTATGTAAAACAGGGACATTCTATTATTGATTGTAAAAATTATAAACAAAATGCCTGCCAAAATAATGGTCCAGTATGTCTTCATTCTCTGCGCAATTTTTGTTTTTATGAGTTGTTGTTTCCCCAAATGAGATAGAAATAAAAATCACCAATATTGAGATTAATTGGAATTTGTTGTTTATGAGCCAAATAAATCCAGGGAAGCAGATATGACCCTCAAGTCATCTTGGGGCAAAACAAATACCCCAATGGCAGTTTGAAAGCAGAGGGAGTGCCGTGAACCTGAGAGAAGGTGAAGAGACAAGAGTCCCCCGTTGGCTTCTACAATTCACAGGCATTTGCCGAGCAGCTTCCATTCATCTGTGCCAGATGGGAGCACAGAGGTAAAATACACAGTCCCTGCTCATGAGGAACTGGAGGGAGATCCAGTCTTATTATTACAATGGAATACAACAAAAGCTCTGAGGAAGGCAGGGCTGGTGCTCCCTGGCCCTAGGCATCCACTCCTTATTGCCTGTGGAAGGTCAGGGAGGAAGCCTTGAGAGTGAGACTTGAACGGTGAGACTATTTACCTTGCACCGCCCGTCACCCCAGGGTGTACGCTTCCATTAATTATATCATTCATTTATTCATCTGGCAAGTCTGTTCTGAGGACCTATGTACTCTGTGCCACGGATCGATTAGTAAGATTCAGCAGCTCACCGTCTGGCAAGGAACACAGCTGATCAAATGGGAAATCAAAGTGGGTGGCCCCACAGAAGAGGTATGGTTCTGTGTGTGCTCAGAGCAGGGGCATCCACTTACAGTAGGGATGTGGGGGAGAGGTAGTCAGAAAAGGCCTCCAGGAGGGCTTAGCATCTAAGCTGAGACCTGGAGGCTGAGTTGGAGCAGGCTTGGTGAAGGTGGGTTGTGTGGATCCCTCTAAGAGGGGACAGAATAAGCAAAGGGCTTCATGTGAGAGCAGAGAGCTGGGAACCTTTGGCCACTGCAAAGGCAGATGGAGAATATGTTTGAGCACAAAAGTAGCAAAACGGAGGTGTGGGAAATCAGCTGCCATGCAGGATTTTCTTCTTATATCAGGAGTAAATTTCCATTGTTAACACTAGCAAATTTCCACTTGGTAATGAGAGCCCCTGCGAGACCAGGGTCTGCCCCCGCCGTCATGTCCCTCTCCATACTTCACCCTCTGGGAGAGATCGGATCCCTCTTGTCTTGGGAGAAGTCCAACCACATGCTTCACCATCACTCATTTCTGAAGTTTTCCTTTGAGAAGCATAGTAGACATATCTGGTGGCCTTCTCATGGAGAAAAACTCTAACGAATGGCATCATACAAACAAGCTAAGAAGAGGGAATAGTCCTTTGGTTAAAATTATTTTTTTTATGCATGGAAGCAATCAAATGAAATTCTTATATTGGTATTTAAGGTGACCACACAAATTGCTCTTGGATCATAAGTTATTTTTTTTTTTGAGATGGAGTCTCACTCTGTTGCCAGGCTGGAGTGCAGTGGTGCGATCTTGGCTCACTGCAACCTCTGACTCCCTGGTTCAAGTGATGTTTCTCCCTCCACCTCCTGTGTAGCTGGGATTATAGGCATGTACCACCACACCCAGCTAATTTTTGTATTTTTAGTAGAGACGGGATTTCACCATGTTGGGCAGGATGGTCTTGATCTCCTGACCTCATGATCTATCTGCCTAAGCCTCCCAACGTGCTGGGATTACAGGCATGAGCCACTGCACCCAGCCGATAAAAAATTTATGCAGGAAAGCGTTATTTAATCGTCAGCATACAGTTAAGCAATCTGCAGCCTCCAGGAGACTGGGGTAACTTAGTCAAAACTGCGGTCCTTCATTCGGTCACAAATGTTTCCTAATAGCCTGCCATGAGCCAGGTGTTGGTCATAAAGCTAAAATAAAATAATCATCCCATCCTGATGGAGGGTATATGCAAAAGGAATGCAGACAGAGCAGAAAGTTACTGGCATAGTGCATGTGGCCAAGGCCATGTCCAGAAAGAGATCTGGGAGGAACCAGTAGAAATATCACCCATGTAGTACATGAATGGCAAAGAACACACTATAAATAATAGCACACAACTCAGGCATTTCTGTAAAGAAGAAAAAAGCCTTTAAAAGTGTCACAAAGTGACAAGTGTTTAGTTGGCTCTCACTGTGTAAGATGATGAAGATGATGGCATCTCTACACACATGACTACTGAATTGAAAGCTTGTAGTCAGATATCTGCAAGCCCCTGAATGTAATTGCCACTTTTTTTTTCCTGTGCCATTAGCTTTGGTTTCACAGCATATATTTCTGAGCATTAGAAATAACCAGGGCTACTAGGGACAGTTGTGGGAGTGCTTAAAGAAGAAGTGTGGCCATGATATAGAACCACAGTTATGATTTCTGTTAATTTTCTTGCAAGGCACCCATCTCAGTATAACATTACATGTTAGCATCTGCATCACTTTTTTTTTTTCAGTTTTTCACTCACTTATTCTTTATGTGTTCTATTGAACATCTGTTTTGTGTTAGGTACTGTTCTAGGCTATGTAGATGAACATAATTCATATAATCCTAAACACTAAAAGGATCTGGGATAATGATAAAACTTAGTTTTTACTTTTAGCTGTTAGCGTCTAAAATGATGAATATCAGAATTGGAAGAGGAAAAATGGGCTGCTTAATATAGACTCCATCTGCTGGCTAGCATCCTGAACGGCGCTCTCCCAGCTCCACTTGACCAGACAGGTCTTGATCTATATATGGCAAAGCACAGTCATTGTGGTGACATTATATAAAATATTGTGTACACACAGACACACACACACACACACCTACACACACACACGTATAATTTCTAAATGAAGATAAACCACCAAGGATATTTTTCAAAATCTTTAAGGTACCATTCTCAGGATTTTTGTACTTCTTTCTCCCTTTCCTCCTTCACTTATCACTTTTTCCTTTACTTGTTTCTAGCTTTATTTTCCATGGCACCTGGGCAATTGTCCATGATGCTAGTTAAATCACAATAGAAAACACTATGGAAAATCTGGAAAAGAGGAACTCTTCCCAGTGCTTTTTATGTTGAATGGCGATAATGCAGTATGCAAGAATGCAGAGTTTTCAGTGCACAAAGTCTCTAAGCCAATTTTAATTTTTGGGAAAAGGACCCCAGTGACTTCTCTTACACAGGAGAAAAACCAGAATCCACAGAACTGAGCTTTTAGGTCAAATGTAAATGTTTGGATGCTGCTGTTTTGTGAATCATTAAACCAGGTTATTTCTCTATATTTGATATCTTTATGAGCAAATTATAAAGACTGTGTATCTTTGTTTCACAGATGTGGTTGTGATTATAGGACTTTAAGAAAACAGTCCTCAAACCCTAAACTTTATGTCATCACAGCATCAGAAACTCTTACAGGTGAAACAAACCTAGACTCTTGTCCATCTAATTTTTAACAAATGTAGAAGAAATGGAAATAACCTACAGTATTTGAATTTGTTGGCTAGATTTTTGCATATATGGTTTCATTTAATCCCACACAACATATAAATGATGCTGGCAGAAGTCAAGTAACTTGCCTACAGTTACACAGCTTAGCAGTGGTAGAGTCAAGATTTGAACTTCCAGCTTTCATTTTATCTTTTATTCTATCATTCTTCCAACCCAGAGTTACTTAATTGTAAAGTCACATGTTTTGTTAAAATCAAAGCCAATGTTCAAGCTCACATTTCTGAACCATAACCTTCTGAGCCTTCTATTGTAATATAGTCTTATATGGGACATCTACATAACCAATAAATTAAACAGCAAGAAAAACTTAATCAGTGACAAAGGTGGTTTTATAAAACATTGTCAACAGTGTAATTGGCTGAACCGTTCTGTTCTTTGCTAATCTTCTGTGTTTCTCAGATTCCCTTTTCTCCCAGTAACCAAGAGTTCCTTTTCCAAAACCACACACTTTTCTTTCCACAGCTGTCCCAGGCCATGCTCTTCTTCCATACCTTATCAACTTCTACAATTCTCACGATGCAATGGCTGATCATATTCATCCGGATTCATTCCCTTTACTATAAGGTTTGAATCTGCAATAAATGGTTCCTAGATTGTAGATTCTTGCTTCTGGATGAATCTGAGCTCCGTGCCTTGCCATCGGAGCTAGGTTTTCTCAGGTTCCCATTATCCCACTCTTTTCTCATTTCTCATCACATTTTTATCTGTGACCCTATAGATCTCTCACCTATGAATATTTTTACCTCGAGGGCAGAAACCATGTCTAAATCTTCCAGTACACCTGGTCCTGCACACACTGCCTGGCACAGAGTGTGTGTTCCATATGTCTTTACTGAGAGGGTCAGTCCTTTGAAAGTTCGTGTTTTCTTCCCAACCCCTCATGTCATCCACAGCAACTGATGCTAATGCAGAAAGAGTTTGATATTGGCTCATGTTCACTCTCTAAGCTTCTGAGTTTGAAAGAGAAGAGGAGTTTCTTAAGATACCACAGTGGAATTGAGTGTAATGGGAAGCATCATTATACGTTTAAGAATCAGTTTCCTTGGAAAGGCTTGGAAATACCTAATTGAAAGGTAGTTCAGGGGTGTGAACAAGATAGGGAAAGTAGAGATCTGGAACAGTGCCTGTTACAGAGTGAGCACTGAAAAGTTTGGGGAGTGGCTTGGGAATGTTGTATAGCAAAAGGTTGGTTATAGGGAAGTATCTTTGAAATAAACAAATTAAGAGATTTCTTACATGGCTTTAAAGTGATTCATACATGATGGCTTTCGGGAGATTACATATTCTGTCTTCCTGTATATATATATATATATACACACTCACTTGATCCCCAAAATACTCTCTTCTCTGTATACAACTTAACATGAAAGTCTATGATTTTATTTTCATTTGCAATTTTCCTATAATTCATATTAAGTGCATTTATTTTTTAAGGTGTTTAGTCTCTGCTTGCTCTGTGCTAAGCACTGGCTGTTACAGAAATTAATTAGATGTGACTTTGCTATTCAAGAATTTGTAATCTAGTCTGGGGAGAGGATGGCCACATTCATAGTGCAGGATAGATTAATGAGGCAAGAGAGCAAGTGGAAACATTGAGACTAATATCATCCTGATATCTCCAAAAGCAAATCACATCCCTGGTATTGGGGTTTTGGCTTCTCATCTGGGTCTGGAAGCAGAAATCCAGTCCAGATGTGATGCTGCCATGACACCAGCCACACCATTCGGGTAGGATTTCAATGCTCCATGGGGCCACCATCCCCAGATCAGTGCCAAGATAGGGAGTATATAAAAAGAGAAAGTAAAAGTGTAGATTACAATCCAATTCATCAAGAAGCACCTCCCCCTGTCTGTAATACTAAGTCTGGATACTCAGTAACTAATCGTAACATTTTCCCAAATTAATAGACAAAACCAGATCACTGAATAAATAAAAGGCACACTAATAGTGTCCATAAGCATGCCCACACTTCGACTTGGCCAAGGGAGACAGCCTGGGGCTTATGTTTATTGATCACACAGGGCAGGGCTCTGTAATTTCTTTTCTTCTATTACTTTATTTTCATTTTCAAATGTGACCTCCTACATTGTAGAAGGCAAAGAGAGGCAGGGTCTTTTGTCACGGTCTCTTTCTCTGAAAAAGAAACTGAATGTATAGCTTGATGCCACTGTGAGTCCTAATGCATATTTATTCTGGCGACAATATCTGTATACAATAATTACAGTCTCCTGCACTCTTGCAAATTGTCTGTAAAACAGCCACCGTAGTATTTACAAAGTCATTAGTGCCAATACAATTCTACTATTTTTCTACATTTGTTTTTTGGTTGGCATTTTGTGTAACTTGTGATGTGTATTAATGACGAACAAAGATAATAAAAAAAAATCCTTTGACTTTCTTTTGCCAAGACTTTGTGTTTATGGAATGCATAGTAGCCACTCTTTAGGAATGTAGTCAGGGCAGAAGGAGTTACTTCAACATTTCATCTTCAACATTTCGTCAGAGGACGCATAGCATATGGCTGTTATTTTTGGGAGGCACCCTTTAGAAAGGACCTAGGGTATGCTGGAGTGGCTGACAGAACAGGAGAGAACTACTAACCGGATCCTGGGAGGACTGGGTCAGGGAATGGGATGTGTTATTTAGTAAACTAAAGACCTGTTCTTCATGTCTATGTTCAGTGCACTCCGATTACTCGGAGTTTCTAACAATCAAAGCTGCTCATCCAACATGCACCTGGAAGAAAAGGCTCTGGTCTCTAGACAGTGGCTTTGCTGAATGTGTCTAGTTCACTGGAGGAAGCATGCAACAGGAGGGTCCAATCCATTGTTTTCTGCTGTCCTGAAAGGACATGTCATGATGAGCGCCTGTCCACTGCCGGTTTCCAATAGAAACCACCCATGATTACAACCCCTGCTAGGAAAGGAGGCCCTGGGCTGTTCTGCAGTCCCTGTGGCATGGTGTCTGCATCACTTGACCCTACCCCCACTGACTGTAGCTCATAGGACCAGGGATGGATAACTGAGCCAAGCACAGAGCATCTGTAAACCGGTCAATGACCTGTGATAGGCAGAATAGGAATGGAGAACATTGGCCAAACTCTTAGGGATATCTCCAGAAGCTAAACTGGAGAATATAATAAGCATCAAGTTTGTGTAGTAGGAGGAGCAAAAGAAAATCAATCTGAGCATGCCAAGCAGAAGTGGGGAGCTAGTGAGAGTCAGTTCTAACTGCGGAAGAGACCACCCAGTGACCATCTTCTGCAGCTTCCTTAGATTCCTAACTTCGCCTCTGTGAGATCACAAGAAACCATAGTCCTACACCTCCTCAGTGGCACCAAGGATTTTGTATCTGAGTGATATGTAGGGTTCTCGAACAGGGAGTTCAAAATCTTGTGAATTAGAGTAAAAGGTGTAAGCTCAAACTATCTGTTTAAACATATATACTTACCAATTTTAAGGGTTTTTTTTGTTTCTTTAAAAAAAAAAGACCTTTTACATACTTGTTTCAGTCGAGTCTGTGAAATAGAAAAGGCAAATATTGTTTCCTCAAACTTAGACTGAGACAATCTGAGATCCAGGGAAGCTAAGGAAATGAACCCTCGATTTCCAAGACAATTACTGACAAAGAGACTGAAATGTGGCTCTAATCTTACCCAAATATTTTGAGAGTCTACAGAACCTGAAACTGGTGTATAAAGTGCTGGGTAAAGGCACATTGTGGTCTTATGACAGGTGACAAATGATGCACGTGCCGATTCTCCTCTTAGGTACTTACCAAGCTCTGTGAGCCAGGCCCATCTGATGGGTGAGGGGCAGAGTTTTAAGTGTCTGACCAAGATTGTGTTACCAATAAATGGACAAAGCCAGCATTCCCGCTCCAGTCTCCTCCTAGGTCTCGTGGTGTCTTCCATTCCAATGTTCATGGAGGTGCAGTTGAAAGTACATTTACAGTGGCTGCTGCCTGCGAACAGCATCCCCAGGGAGGACAGTAAGTCTTGATGGGGAAGCAGGAAGGCCCCAAGCACCAAGTGAATGGAGTAGATGTGGGGGACACTTTGAATCAATTTCACAATTTCCCTCAGGCCTTCTATTTCAGAAATCCTTAAGCCACCAAGTAAACATGATATGCGGGGCTGTGTGCAGGGGCACATAGGTACAATAGTGTTCATTGGACACACCTGGCACTTGTCAGACAGCAGGCCAGGCAATTTCTTAATCCTACAAGCCAGCATCGTGATCCACATCTTACAGCTGAGTGGATTGTGCTCCAGCAACTGGAGTTCACACAGGAGGTTGGGATGGTCTCTAAGGCTCTTCATCTTCCCCACATAATTGCCAGCAAGACCTGGATTCATCTGACCCCTTGTAACTTCTCCCACCTAATCTGCTTCACTCCCCTGTACCTCTTCTACTCCCTCTTCATCTTCTCCTGTCCAGGCCTGCAGTTTCTTTGGTGGTCCTTGAGCACATGAGCATGCTACTGCCTCAAGGCATTTGCATGGCAGTTCCTTCTCCTGGATGCTCCTCCTCCAGGGAGCTGCAAAGCTCACTCCTTCTCTGTATCCTGATTTTCATTTCACAGTCCTTCTCAGGATTTCCATGGACAGCTGATAAAACATCTTACTGCTCCCCATCTCTGCCCCAGAAGCTTCATAGCCTTCTTCCTGCTTCAACTTTTCTCCTTGGCATTTACCATCATCCACCTTATTCCCTATTTTATTTCTCTTATTGATTGTTGGTCTTTCCTCACTAGTGTGCCGGCTCCATGAAGGGAGGGGGTTTGTTTTTCTTTGTGGCAAAAATTCAGAAGCTTTCCACTTCTGAATTCCAGTGCCCTGGCACATAGTAGGCCCTTAATAAAAATTTGATGAATGAATGAATGTGTATCAGTAAGTGAATATTAGCTAACAAATCCCTAATCCTGAGTTCCTTTTGCTAGAACACATCCCCACCTTCCCACTTGAGGCGTCTGCTTGAAGTGCTTCTAAGCACAGGGATCCCCTCCAGTGCTCTCCGATTATCCGCCCCTTCCACCCAAGGGAAACACACTATTTATTGCAGCCTATGGCTGGAAATGTAGCCTAGAGGGAGACGCCTCCCTGCGTTTTATGCCTGGAGCAGAGACAGAAATTCATAGGGCCTGCAGAGGGCACCCAAAGCCCAGCAAATAGCAGAATGCTCACGGAAGCTCAGAGGACTGGAGCTTCTGCTTCCTAATGTTCTCTGCTTCGAATCTGAGCCAGAAAAAGAGAAGATGGCGTATCAGTTAGTTCCTACACTGCCAGTGAAGACATACTGGGACTGGGTACTTTACAAAGAAAAGAGGTTTAATTGACTCACAGTTCCACAAGCCTGGGGAGGCCTCACAATCATGGTGGAAGGCAGGTGAGGAGAAAAGGCACAGATTACATGGCAGCAGGCAAGAGAGCTCTGTGCAGGGAAACTCCCATTCAGAAAACCATCAGATCTCATGAGGCTTGTTCACTACCACGAGAACAGCTTGGGGGAAACAGCCCCCTTGATTCAATTACCTCCCACTGGGTCCCTCCCACAACACGTGGGGATTATGGGAGCTACAATTCAAGATGAGATTTGGGTGGGGACACAGCCAAACCATATCATTTGAGATTTGTTCTTTGGACACAAGAGAGGAACATGGAGATTAAGAAGTTAGAATCAGTGAGGTGCAGCCTGAGGTCTTAGGATTTTTAGCTGGGATTAGCATGATGAATAAATTTATTCCAGTTCAATTCTCTGTCACTGAGGGGTACTGTGTATGAGCCACCGGTCTAGGAATGGGACTCTGTGTAGAAATATCATGCCTCCCTTACTGGATTCTGGCTTTTTATTCAGTTATCAGCTAGAAAGCTGCCTTCTTAGAAAGGTATGGCCAGGTTCTCCTCTGAAAGATGGTGTTCAACAATTAGATTTAAAGGGAGCTCCATTGCTGTCCATAGAGGCAATGATGTAATCTGCAGGAGATTTGTGGGAACCATTTATTCTTTCAAAGTACAAATATTGAGAACCTATAATGTCCTAGGGTCTGTTATAAACACTTGAGATGATCGGTTGCCCAAACAGACAAGATCTCTGCTATGATGAAGCATACATTCCAGTGAGGGAGTTATGCATTGATAACAAACAACAAATTAAGAAAGGTGTTTGATTTTTATTATTACTATGTTCTCCAGGCAGTTTTCTTAGCTACCCAGAATTGTAATTCTTTTTTTCCTTTCTTTTCTCTGTAATATTCTCTAGCTGTGTCACAGTCCACACCATGCTGGTCCTAATAATATTACTGATCAACCCCTCTAAATCAACTTTTCTTCACTTTTCTCCTCTACAAAACAGTAGCGATAACTCTGTGTACCCTGTGTATCTTACAGTTTCAGGGAAACCCAGATCCTCACTTCTTAGCTGATGACCTCGGCCCTCTTTGTCCTTTACTTTTCTCTTCGAGGCCTCTGTCCCCGTGAGATTCCCGGAGGGGTGCTAAGCTGTCTGATCCAGTTGCTCAAGATCATGGACAAAGTTAGAGAATAAAAAAAGAAAGAAATTTGCATAGAAATAAGCAAGTAAGGCAAATTTATCCCCCGAATCAACCCCTTTTAGGTCTGCAGTGCCCCCTCCCTACCCATTAAAAATATTATATAAAATACGATTTCATTCAAACCTCAAAGACAGCTCTATCAACTAGCAAAACAGTCTCCAGCTTCACATTGTATTGACGCTGAGGATGGGTGAGCAACAGTTTTATACTTGTGTAACATGTTGTGAAACAAAGGATGCATTGTAACCCCTTCCTCTGTCTCCACCTCTGCCTGAGGGAACTGGAGTCTCCATCTGCAGAGTTAGAAAACTAATGTGACTTAGGAGGACGCCCTCCAGACTCCGTGAACATCATTCTCTACTCAGACAAGTCTCCAAAGTCTTTATGTGAGTGAAACATTGTTGACATTCTTGCCTCTTGAGCTATTCTGTAAATATGAATGCTTCTTTCTTGCTTTCCCGTTATTCATGTAGAGAAACTGGGACCCAAAGATAATGCAAGGTGATATAATGGGCAGAGAGCTCTAGGGACATATAGGCAACAAGAGCAATGATGCTTAGGGGAGGTGGGGTGAGGGAAGTTATAATGAGGGGGAGATTTGGCTGGATGGTGAACAAAGATCCAGGGTTTTCCAGATACGGGATGGAGGGAGGAGAAGTGGACAGAGCAAACAGGCTGTGCAAAGGCAGGGGCACAGTGTGCAGGAATACATCTGGGGATTGATGTGGGCTGCCTTATGCTTAGGGAGGAGGGAGGTTTTGGGGTGGGTGCTGGCTGCAGGAGAAATTAGAAGAGCATCATAAGCACACTTTTCTGAGCTGGAATAGGAGGAGTGAATAGATATTATGGGTAGCAAATCCACATTTAACAGAGCTTATGCAATAAAATTCTTAATATGCAATAAAACTCTAAAGAGCACAACAAATCGATGCAAAAAGCTTAGGACATGATAGATGGCGTCAGTCTGACTGTTGCTGGGTCAGTGCTGATGACCACATAGAAGCAGGCTGAATGCCAGCCACTAGAGCAGGGGGACTGTCAGGGAACATGGCATAATTCTAAGAACAACTATTATCTAGTGTTGAGTGTTTTTATTGTGTGTACATTTTTAAGTGATATTATTTATAAAATCTGGTATTATTACATGCTAGGAACTCTGCCTAGCACCATGCATGTGACACAGCTTGCTGACAATGGTGAAAAGCTGACTTAGCACCATAAGCACATCTCTAACCAGGCAAAGGCAGCTGGATACCACAGTCCCCGGTCGGAGGCCTCATGCATGCAATTGCTGGCCCAGTCCGTATCAACCTGTTAGCCCAGATATGGCTAGATAACCAGCAACGCTAAGAGATTTCTCCTTTGCTAAAGTGGATCAAGGACAGGATGCAGGGACTTTAGTTTTAACGAATGTATTCCACTTCTCACCCGCTGACCCTGATCCCCGAGAGCTTTGATTCTGCACTGGATGGGGCCTCCTGTTGCCGGTAAAATTTCTATGAATACTATTCTTTTTTTTGCTGTCTTAGTCTATTTCTTTAAACACAGGCATCGTGCCGTATATTCCTCAAAACTCCATGAAATATGTATGAATATTATTTCCATTTTACTGATGCAGAAACAGAAACCAGAGAGGAGTTTGCCAACAACACACAGCTGACAGGGAGCTCAGGTTACCAGCATTTGATTTCAGGGAGTCTGGGCTCGAAGTCTTTGTTCTTAGAGAAATCCCATACTGCTAGCATAAATTCCCTTCTGTTATCTTTTCATTTTTCCTCTTTATCTACTTTTATGTTAAATGATTTAGCTTATTCCAAAAAGAATATGAAAGGCGTAGTCATTTGACAGATGGGGTGTAGAGAGAAATGGTAGGGTCATGGAGGGAAATGACCTGTTACCTATTATTTCCAAAGGTAAAAATCATTCACTAAAGATTCCTGAAGATCTGATCCTTTCAGCAACACTAATGTCAATTCCTTCTTTCCTTAGACTAGAGAGACATTGGTGTTTTGAGAGTTGGTAGTTCCTCTTAAAATCATCACTTTTTTCCCAATGAGAAAACTGAGGCTCAGAGAGGGCACCTCACTTGTTCCAGGACACACAGTTTGGTGACGTAACCTACAGGAGACCAGAAGACACCAGAAGAACTGCCCCCAGCCCCGTGCTGGGGTCACCACTCCCTGTGTCCCTTTGTATGTATGTGTGGTATTTATTGACAGCTTCTAAGCAGGGAGGTCGCACTCTTGTTCTCCATCAGGAGTCTGGGGATTGCTTTTGTCCCAAATCTTCTTTCCTCTATCATCTCATAAAAAACAAAAATAAACAATATTCTTCCCCTACCCCCCAAAAGACAAATGAAACAAAACTTATGTCTGGCGCAGGAACAGAATGACTTTTCCTCATATTTTAATCACTAGGCTCTCTAAGTCCTTTTAAAGTGACACCAGTTGTTAGACTAATTCTCATTAAATTCTAGACTTGTAGGTTGAGCGTTAATATTTGCTTTTTGGCTTCATATCATCTTCAATCTCCCCAATAATACATTTTCCAGTAAGTGAAATGAAAAAGGCTTTTGGCCATGTTTTCTTTTCCATGCCCTTTCCCACCTTGCCCTTACTTCCGCCTACCCCACAGGGCCCGTGCATGGAGGATGGTAATTAAACATGAGTCAGAGTAATTGAAAATGGATCTTGGGCTCAGAACATCAAGGGAAACTAAAATCTGTCCTTGCATTTACAAGAAAGCTCATTTCACAGATTTATCTTTCAAAGATATAAATGCAAAACATCACCAGCTATTTAAAATAACCTTTAATGGGTCCCCATTGCTCTTAGGAAAGATCACCTAAATTTCTTCTGTGATCTGATCACAACCATGACCCAGCCTGGTATAAGCTCTATTTTTTTGCTTGCCATTGAATCTCCAGAACCCAGCACAGTGTCTGGATCATAAATTTTATGTGTTATTATTATTCATCCATTCACTGTCTACTGTGATCCTATCTGTGCTAGGCATTGAGGATGGAGAGGGGGCTCAACAGCCTTGGAGACTGCCTCAGTCGAGTGTGCACATCGCATCCCATGAGTGGAGACTTCTGGAATGATGAGTAAGGAGCTCAGTGACTTCATCCCCAGCACAACCACAACTTACCTCGTGATAATTATTTTTAAAAATCATCAAAATTTCAAACAAACATTTGCACCAAATTTAAATAGTCAAGAAAGACTCAAGGCCATTGCAGTAGAGGAGTGAGGCCAGAACTCAGTTGGAGCTGAATTTTGCTGAAATGAAAGGCAGGAAGGACTTTTAAGTGCTGTAGTGTGAAGGAGATCATGGACCATCTGTGTTTGTCAGTTGATTTTACTCAAGAAATGTAAACATTTTCACCTTATGACAGGAGACAGTCCAATAACTTGGAGCAATGCACCCATCAAAGTTAGGCTCCCACCTTCTAGCAGAGGTTGGGAGAAAGGGACTCCATATGGATGATGCAATTGCATCATCCATAATGATCAGTTGCAAAGAGATGGTTCCCAGGGTCTGGAGAAAGATAGTCCTGGGCTGTGAAACTGACAAAAGGCTTGGTAAGAGATTTAAATCTCAGGTGGTCAGAGAAATAATGCACCATTACAAGCAAAGAAAATAGAGGCCAAGGGTCCTAGAGGCAGGAAGAAGCCTGTCTAAAGTTAGTCAAGGTGAGGGAGATGTTAGGGCTGCCGTGGAAGTTGTCCTAAGGGCATACTAAAATGGAGAAGCAGTCATTCAAGAAAATGTATTAACTCTCAGTGAGGACAGTGGAAGTCTGTGACATTTGAACTCTACACTGCTTCTGTGCTCCCATCCACGCTCCATGTTATAGAAGTTCTATCTTGGTACCTGCAGACAAGAAGATGGGCTTCCTCTCCACCAGTTCCAGTCTGGGCTATGGTTTCACTGTGGAAGGGGCAGGCTGCCTTGCAATGTAGAGACTCCATTTCCAACAACCATGTAACCTTGGGAAAAGACCCTAAGCTCCAGAGGGCTACACGGAGTACCCAGCACCATGATTGTAGCCTTGGGAGAGAGCCTGAGAGCCTTGTTAGGCCACGCCTGATTTCTGACCCATGGCAATGGTTAGATTTGTGTGTTGTTTTAAGCCCCTAAAAATGTGATAACTTTGTGGTACTCTCTGACCTACGACGTCACTTCTTCTTTTATGTCCACGTTACAGGTTAAGCATCTGCAACTCAAAAAGGAACTCGCCAAAAGTCATATAGCTAACAAGAAGGACAAGAATGGGGGTGGGAGGGTGAGTGAGTGTTCCTTCTTTTCCCATCTGAGGATTTTCTGATTTTCCAAGCAGTCTCACCTCTGTATGGCTTTTTACTGATTCTTGAAAAACTTTGTGTGGTGGCAAAGTAAGGGCTGCTACTGTGAGTATTGATGGGTGGACAGTGGAGAGAAGTGAGGCTCCTAGAGGCTTGGGGACTCATCTAAGGCAGCATCCTCTGGCTCTAATATTGTTACTGCCACCATCTTCCCCATTGCAATTCTTTTGTTGGGATTAGGAATGTGGGATTTGGTTGAGCAGTGAAAAAGCAGTCTTGGAAATCTACAAAATTCTGACTTCTGAAGGCAACTGACATCACCACTGGGGACGATGATTGCCCAGACCAATTCTGGATAGGAAGATGGTAAGTTTCTACATCTGGAAAACTCAATAAATAACTCCTCTTTAATCTCCTGCATAAATTTCATCAACATCTCCTTTGTCACTAAAAAGAATCCAAAGAAGAAAAAGAAAAAGAAAAAAACATGTTATGTGTATTTAATTTAGATTTTATGAGCTTCTGATTTGCCTTGTTTTGGTCAGAAGAGCAATGAGGAACTCTGCCGTGCTTGCCAGCACATTTGATAAAATGAATTGTAAAAGACATAACACGTCTTGCACCTGATTGAATGAGTGCATTTGCAGAGATTGAGCTGATAAACCTATGTAAGAAGACAGACCTGGGGCGAATCCTAACTCTATCTGAGCGGCAGAATGAACAAGTGGCTTAACCATGACTGAGCCTCTGTTAGGAAATGAGGGCAATAATGACTACTACATAGTTGGGCAGAGGTTTATATGAGACGTTATTTGGTAAATATTTGTTTAGCTGAACTATAAATATGTATTTAGCCCAATACTTACTACCAAGCATATTTCTTACCAATATTAATTGTGCTTCATCTATATGTTCTTCTGCCCAGAATACATTTATCTGTTCATAAAATCAGAATTTTTAATTCTTCCTTTTTCAAAATTGCTCCTACTCCAGTGTTCACTGTTCCAGTGAATGAACCAGCACAGATCTAAATGTTCAAGCCCAAAGCCCAGGAAGCCTTCCTCCCCTCTCTCCTCACTGGTCCATAGTCATTGCTTTATTAAGTCTTCTGACACGTCCATCACAACATACCCCAAATTCAATGACTCCTCACCATTTTTGTAGGTCTGTCCTAGTTCAAATCACCATCGTCGTTGGTTTGGATCAATGCAAGGGTCTCTCAATGGTTCTCTCCACCTTCTGCTTTACCTAATTCACTCATTCTCCCAAAGCGGTCATATATATCAACTTCCTCTTTAAAACTCCCAGTGATTTTATATTTTAGTTGGAATAAAGCCCCTTATCCTGGCTTTTTGGCCTGGTCCTTGTGCACTGCTGTGACCTCTTCTGACCCTTCTTGGCCTTCCTCTTTGCAACACAGAACACATCCACACCATTCTCACCCCGGGTCCTTCGCCTGGAACACGGGAATGATTTTACATCAGGCTTCTCTTTGACATTTAGGTTCTGCTTAACTTTACCTCCTCAGAGAAGCCTCTGACCACCTGTCTGAAAGTATTCTCTGTGCCCCCAGGATTATTCTCTAGCACTAATAATCACATGAATATTGTGATTTATTTTTTAATCACTGTCCTTCTATTCCAACTAGAATGCAAATGTTATCAAAGTCAGCATTTGTCTGTTTTGTTCATCTCTAACCAAGGCATTTAAAAAAGTACATGGCGTTGCATAGACATATGATAAATATTTGTAGAATAACTCATCTGCCCTAAAAAGTGGAGCCAGACTTTAACATTGCCACAACACATTCTAAGGTGCTCCAGGGTGAGCCTAAGGCCCCTCCTTATGGTCTCATTTGATGTGGTGTCTGAACAAGGTGAATTTCTGAGGTTTGTATGAGGAATACATGTGTCTCTGCAATTAGACTTTTCTCCCTTATAGGAAAGTCTGTCGCTTTTTAAACTTTGTCCTTCAAAGGGCCTCACACGATACCCCAAACAGTGCAGGGCAGCTCTTTGAACTGAATAAGCTGAAATGCATAAGGGTCACTAAACAACCACGAAATAAATTGGCTGATATCGTTTGTCCCCTTGCTTTCAGAAGCTGGAAATTAAAACAAGGCTATTCAAAGCAAAAAAAATAAACAAAAAAAATTAATGTTCTCTATTGAATAATGTTTCTTCTTGAAAAATGCTATCACAGCAATAAAATGTTCGCACCAAATAAGCACATTATTTGTGCACACATTTTGCATTAATAGCAAATCAGTTACTCCAAGCCCCTACTGAATAAATGTTAACAAATATTTAAAGACTGTCAGTTTGAATAGAGCCAAGTAATTGCCCTCTTTAGTGCATCTCCTTTTCTGCCTCCAGCTGACTTCCTCCTTTCCATCTCTACGTGGGGCAATGAGGCCCTGATCTCCCATTGCCCTCCTGGAAAGACCAAGTCTATTGCTGCTTTGCAGGGCTAACCTCATCTTGCAGCAAGAGATCTGTAACCAGCTGCCTCACCTTTGGTGAAGTAGTTCCCAAACTTGCTGGAAGATAATCACTGGGTGTGATTATTAAAAGCACATGCTCCTGGCCTTGGTAAATATCCAACATAAGATCATAGCCTTTACCTCCTTCACCAAGCAACTGAGTTCAATGAAAACCATCCTTTCTTCAAACAAAACTATTCTCAAACCTGACTGTACATTAAAATCATCATGAGGGAGCTAGTAAAATCCCTGATGGTTCCCCCTCAACCCAAACCAATTCAATCAGAATGTCCCATGAAGCATGTTTTCAAATGTCCACAGTGATTCTGATGGTCAGCAGGGAACTGTCTGACCCTGGTGTGATACTTCAAGCGTGATAACTATTTTTTTTTAATTATTAATTAATTCACTTATTGATACTTTCATTTATTCACTCATTCATACCTTCATTTATTCATTCACCTCAAGTACTTTGTATGCAGACACTTTTAAAAAATGTAACTGTGAGACCTCAGACATGTGACTTAACCCCTCTAAGTTTCAGTTGCCTCATGTAGACTTTGGGGACAAAGACATCCACCTACCCCGCATTGATAAATTGTTGTGAGGATTTATTGAGATAAAATATGAAAAGCAGTCGGGTGAGGTGGCTCATGCCTATAATCCCAACACTTTGGGAGGCCGAGGTGGGTGGATCATGAGGTCAGGAGATCGAGACCATCCTGGCCAACACAATGAAACCCTGTCTCTACTGAAAATACAAAAAAAATTAGTCAGGCATGGTAGCACATGCCTGCAATCCCAGCTACTCAGGAGAATGAGGTAGGAAAATCGCTTGAACCCAGGAGGCAGAGGTTGCAGTGAGCCAAGATAGCGCCACTGCACTCCAGCCTGGGCAACAGAGGGAGACTCCATCTCAAAAAATAAATAAATAATAAAAACACGGAAAGCAGTGGGTGAATAATAGGTGCTCAATAGTGATGGTTATGAAATTATTCATTTATTCTATGAAATACAGAATAAATGTTTCACCTCTAGGTGCCATTTAGGAGCACCCTGTAGGCACCAGGCTCCCTGCTTGGCCCTGTGCTTATTGTAAACCTAAAATTCTCAAGGAATGTGTTCCATGGTGGTCATCATCCTCAAACTGGCAAATATCAAGACAGATTACCACGTCTCCCAGAAAATGTCATGCACTACAACTGAAAAGAGTGGCCCATTCCAGCCATCACATGATACTGTCGACTAAGGGAGGCACTCTCAGAAAAATATGGAGGCTTCCACATTCTGCCTAGAAATGTACCTTTCTCTCTTCTGTTTCATGGACGTGTCTTTGTCACCTGCTGACTTTCTTGCAGATATGTCCCCGGAGAGAATGAAGAGTGATGGTGGCCCCCACATTATCAGTTGGTCACTTTCTGGAATTTTTCTTCAGTGATTTCTCTCAAGATTCTTCTATGTCTAAAATGATTACTTGAACAGTTTCACAAACCGTATTTGTGGATTTATTCGACTAGAGAACTCAGCCTCTGTCAAATCTGCTTCTCCCTCTAGTTAACAGTTTCTATCCTAACTCTCTTGGGCTCTTCTTTTTTTTTTTTTTTTTTTTTTTGCTAGTACTAAATTTTGTCTTTCTTACCCCAGCCATAAGTAAACAGGCTGGAGGCAATTGGGTGGAGTGACACTTCTCCCTCTCCTTCCCGGGTCAGGTCCCCTGAGTTCTGAGGGACCAGCTCATCAACTACTCTCACCAGGCTCACAGGAGGAGCATCTATTTCCCAGCGGTCGGTACCCACAGACACGGAGCTAACTCACTGCCCTCATTTGTCTCTGCCTTTACTCAGCTCCTGCGACCGTGACCTCCAGCCAATCTGGCCCTACACGGATTTTGACTTTTATCAAGTGCTGAGAGGCACTGTGGCTGCCCATACGGCCCTTCTCCACTGCACCTCGAGTGTCTACTTCAACCCTGAAAAACATCAATTCCTCCCCACGTGTCTCTTGTGAAATGCTCTCTCTGAAAAGTGAAGAAATCAGGCTGGCTGCTTCTACTCACACCTGATGCCTTTCTTAACACACCTTCTCTATTTCTCTTACTTTTACAAATCTATACATTATGGTATTTCTATTCTCAAGAACTCTCAACTGTGCGCACAATAGTCGCAAGTAAGCAGGTGACTGGCCGCACGGGAGTTCTTGTGTGCTGCTTGGGGACTGTGCACACGCATGGAGAGGAGGATGCTACCTGGTGGGTGTGTGTTCACTACTGGCTCCAGTGACTCTCCCGCCCTCCCGGCACTGGGTTTGTTCCAAGCCAAGAATTTAGTTAGCTCTTCATTCATTATTTAATTCACCCATTAAAACAAATCTTTTTAATTTTTTTTGAGATGGTGTCTTGCCAGGTGTGGGTACAGTGGTGCAATCTCCACTCATTGCAACCTCCGCCTCCCAAGTTCAAGCAATGCTCCTGCCTCGGCCTCCAGAGTAGCTGGACTACAGGTGTGCACCACCACACCCAGCTAATGTGTATTTTTAGTAGAAATGAGGTTTCACCATGCTGGCCAGCATGGTTTTGATCTCTTGACCTCGTGATTGCCTGCCTCAGCCTCTCAAAGTGCTGGGATCTGGGATTACAGGCATGAGCCACTGCACCCGGCCTAAAAAAAATTCTTTACTGAGAATCCCTTCAGTGGCACGTACTATGACAGGTGCAGGAGATAGTAAATCAGGCAGGAGCTCTGCCTTAAAGGAACTTGGATTAATATAAAGAAGATAAATACGGGATAAGATAAATTGCAGTGTGGTGTGGTGAAAACGAAGTAGAGGTATGTCAAAGGTGAAAAATAGCACAGTGCAAGAGGCAGGCAGTCTGTCTGGGGCAAAGAGGAACATCTCCAAGAGGTGATGCTCCAGTGTGGATAATTATGGTTTTATTAGATCAACACAGAGAAAATAAAACACCCCAGAAAGAGTTTTCTTTGCAAGCACTGCACTTAGTGTTTATTCACCTGCTCATTCAACAGTTATTTATTGAACAGCAGGAATGAACACAACAAAAGAAAAAATTCCTGTTCTCATGGAACATACACATTCATAATGTTCCAGACGTTATAACTAGATCTGAATGGTTGAAGAACAACATATGAGAAGGCAAAGGTATTAGATGGAGCTGATGCCTCGAGAGAGAGAGATCACAGAAGGATTAGAGAGACAGCCTTGGCGTTTTGTTGCCATTTTGTATAGCAGGGTTCTTTTACCTTGGCACTATGCACCTGGCTGGATAATTCTTCCCTTTCTTCCTTCTGGGAAATGTCCTGTGCACTGCAGAATATTTAGCAGCACTTCTGGCTTCTACCCACTGGATGTCAGTAGCAACCTCTCCCCCATTTGTGACACCCACAAACATCTCCAGACATTACCAGATGTAACCTGGGGGACAAAATTGCTCCCACAGAGAAACACTGTTGTATAGTAAACCAATGAGACATTTTAACAAGTGAAGAAACAACAGTATGTTGTTCCTCCTTGCTCCGGGCCTCAGAACAGAGAACGTCATTCCTTATTGCCTTTTGGATGGCATTTCATGGGTGAAGCGAATATATAAGAAACAAGTGAAAAGCAGAAACACTTTGCAGGTGCATTTGTGGACCTAGCCTTCATCAGGATGCTTTCCAAGGAGTGGAAAAGTTACAGCAATCTCTCATCACTGTCGCTTTATCTTCACAAAATGGCAAATATAGCCTCAGCCTGAAGGGCTAAAAGGTAGATGTATAATGTAGTGCAAAATTATCCATGACTTTCAAGTTCTTTTAATGATATGATTAGTGATGGGTAAGACTTTCCCCTTGGGATTTCTTTCCTGTCTGATATCAGTGAATGCCAATCAGCTTAATTGTTCCATTTAGCATCCATTACTTTCCACTGGGAACTCACATAGTGCTCATCTCATTAATCAACAGGGAAGATGAATCCAGTTGGAAAATAGGTAACTCAGGTGCACCCAAGCCTTCTATTATCACCAACACTTTAGCAAGACCAGCTTAGAACTCCTTCCCGAGAAAGAAAGCTATGTGGCTGACTTCCCACTCGACATCACACTTTGCAGGGCTCCAAAGCATCTTCAATTCCGTACATGCCAAGCTCTCTTCCTGATCCTTCCTCCTTCTGATTTACCTCCTCTAGCTCTCCCAGTCTCAGTAAATGGTACCATTATCTATCCAGATTCTGAACCTGAAGAGCCTCAGAATCACTCTTAACAACCCACTTCCTCATCGTCCATGTCCCCTCCACACAAGGACTGCTGCTATTGCCTCCTGAGCATCCCTCGAATCAATGACCGCATCTCCTCCCATCCTCTGGCCACCCATTGTGCTCTCAGTGCCCAGCCTGGTGTTTGGCATGAGGTAAGTCTTAGCAAATATTCAATGAATAGGTGAATAAATGACCACTCATCTCTGTATGCCAACTGCACCACATGTTGATTGTGTCTTTAAGTTGAAAAGAGATCGAAAAATAGTTGACTGGGATTAGGATCTCCAATTTTCAATTAAGACTCAATCAGCCACCAGTGTCTCCTAAGATGTATATGCCAAGTGGGTATGCCTTATTGTTACAGCCCTGGCTACTTTCCCACATGCTTTTAAGAACCAACTAATTATGTTGCACTGGCTGGTGTGGGTGTGCACCAGGAGGACCCCATTGCAGCTCTGGCCTATGATCTGGATGAAAATCAGTTTTGCACAGGCCTTAACTGTGCCCCAGGACTCTCATATCATCCGATCATATAGGAAAAACAAGTGAGAGGATCTAATCAAAGAGATAAGAGGCTGTCATGCCATGACTGTGCCAAATATCATGCCTGGTGTTAGGTTCCTGGCCACGCTGAGTTCCAAAGGAAGTGGGTGGATGGGTGCCAGAGAGCTGAAAGAACACTCGGGTTGGGGATCGGTGGTGCAGTGTAGGCAGGTGAAAGAGGGTTTTATTCTGCTGTTCTCTCATCAGCAGCTCTCTCACAGTCTGTTTCTGTCTCGGCTGTCTACTCCCCTCTCAGCAGCTGGCTCTGTGGATCCTGTGGCTCCCATGCACAGCTGCCTGGCCAGCTCTCCCTACAGGGAGAACTCTTTCTCTCTCCACGTATGAGTCACTGTGCCTGAGCTTTGCCATGCCATGCTGTATATACAGCGTCAGCAGGGCAATTATACCTTTTTCAAACAATAATGACTGAGCCAAGTATGAGACTATCCAAACAGTTTATATAACAGGTGGAGATATGTGTCTGTGCTCTAAACTCACTGAGTCATGCTGGAAGTTTACTTCTGCCTATTTTTGACCAAAGCACATCCGTGTACCTTACAGAGGTTGAGTGGGAATCTGAATTCCAAAAGGTTAGGACCATAGAAATAGCATTTGAGGATGGAGTGCGTGTTCCTTCGACTCCCAGAGATGCAAGAATCACTGAGAAAGGGGAAGGGCTGACTCTGCACACCCTCACCCATACCCTTTTGTAGGGCATGCACTGGGTGGGGATAAAAAGTTTTAGTTATATGATCATAGAAGTTTATCAGGACAGAGTCAGGGAAGAACAGACATGCTCCATAAAAATCTATGACTTACCTTATGCATTTTATCATGCTCTGCCTATAGCTAGAATTTCCCCATTTTGTTCTCATGATAGTGAGCGAGTTCTCATGAGATCTGGTGGTTTTATCAGCGTCTGGCATTTCACCTGCTGGAACTCATTCTCTCTCCTGCCACCCTGTGAAGAGGTGCCTTCCACCATGATTGTAAGTTTCCTGAGGCCTCCCCAGCAATGTGGAACTGTGAGTCAATTAAACTTTTTTCTTTTATAAGTTATCTAGTCTCGGGTATTTCCTCATAGCAGTGTTAGGATGGACTAATACATTCCTTATCAAAGTTTCCACTTCTGGAGCTTTAGTTTGTGTGGTGTATAGTGGTGAGAGCAGTTTAAATATCTTTTTCGGTTATTGGAGTTTACACCAACATCTCTTCTTGTGAGCCCGTTAACTCCTAGACCTAGGATAAACTGTAAGGAGAGAAAGCTGGGTGTTGGCAATATATGAGTAAAATCAAACAGAATCCAATTCCACAAAGCCAACATTTTGGAGCAGAGCCTCTGGGTGGGAAGAGCACTGTAACAGGCGCGGAAGTGGACATCCATCAAGATAAGCAGGTGATACGAGGTTGCACCCTCTCCTCTGGGAACTCACTGCTCATGGCTGAGGAACATGCACAGGGAACAACCCTGGTCATCAGGAGGCCACAAGAGGTTTCTGGCCATGTTGCAGATGACAGTTTAGGACAGGATTTCCCAACCCCAGCACTATCGGCATTTTGGACTGGATTATTATTTTGCTGAGGAGGGTCTGTCCTGCACACTACATGATATCTAGCAGCATTACTCACTTCTACCCACAAGATGACCTGCCCCAATTGTGACAACCAGAAATGTCTTTAGATATGCTGAATGTCTTAATCCACCTTGGATTGAGAATCACTGGGCTCAGATGAGGTTAATTCTAACTGAGATAAACAAGATGGATTTGGGCTTGGACTTAGAAAGCAGCGTTTGATTCCTACAGCCATATCATAAAGAGAAGAGCACCTCTGGGAGGGGACATTTGTTGAGCAAAGTCCTGGAGGACGGAGACTGGAGAGTTTGTGCTAGGAAAGTGCCTGGTGTGGTTTGATGGGACAGTGCTTTGGTTGAGGAATCCTTGGGTTTAAACATAAAGAGGTAGAAACACAATGTTTATAACTCTGGATTTCATTCAATCCCACAACTGGACAGATAATTTTTATATTTCAGTTTTCCCAGAAAGGTAATCCAAGTTATGCAGAGGAGAAGTCCTGTCCCAAGGCAATGTGGGTAGTAGTGGGCTTTTCCTACATCTCCTCTGTCCAGAAATAAAATGATTGCCTTTGAGTGGAGTATCTCAGGTCTTGGATCACCTGGTTGTCTAGTCAGATTACCAAAAGGTGAGGGGATCCCAAAAAATGATTTATAATGTGATGAAATAGCAAAGGTCTCCTATGTTTTTTACTCATTCATAAATTGGGAAAAATAACTTTTATGGGATGGGAAAGAGTCCCAGAACCCTTATTGGCATCCCCCAGCTTCTGTGGAATAGACATTTAGAGGTAGAAAAAGGTTGGGAGGGAAAAGGTGGACTCCTTTTCACAAAGCTTGTTTTACCAAATGTCTCCATAGGCTGTACATGCTGCTGACTGCCTAATGAGGTGCAGATTAAAAATGGCTAAAGACTCTTGTAGTGAAATCAGGGTGATGGTGCCCAGAGGCACTGTGAGGAAATTCCTCCAATTGCAATTTTAGTTATTATCAACATGGTCCCGTAGTTCAGGGATAACTACGTAATTCAGGGATAACTGCCAGAGAGCTCCAATCTCCAGGTCTTTTAGAAAAACAGGAAACCTGGAGCCATCGCTAACTTTAAAACCAAGGATAGGCCTGCTTTTCTTTAGAATTTTAGCATCACACCATTTTACAGAGGGAATAATATGTAGCAGGCCTTGGGTTAAAATGATTCCTGCATGCATTTTGCTAATACTACTAATACGATAATTGCTATTAACATTGATTGCTTACTACATGCCAGATATTGTCATAAATATTTAATATGCATTAGTAATCATATTTAACATTTGGGGGTATATTTAGTGTCAGATACTATGTTACATACTATATACCTAAAATTGATTAAATTTTAAAAATAATTCTATGGTATGGATATTATTGTCAGACTATGTACAGGTAAAATACAGGCTTGGAGATGTAAAGTGACTTGCTCAAAATCATAACTATCATGAGAAAAAGTAAAATTTCAATGTTTGTTTAAACCGTGTGCTGTTAATCCCAGAAAGCTGCTTGATAGTGAACAAGTGCTCTGGAACAGCGGTGTCTGACACTTAAAAAGTGCACAAGCCATAAGCTCAATGAAGTTTTACAATTTTTTTTTTGTAAAAAACGTTTTACAACTTTTACACAAATATACTAAACCTAGATTGAAAAATAGAAGAGAAACTCCTGTCTCTTCCCTATCACTATAAACTCCTGAGGCAATTACAATCGTGATGCTTGTTGCCATTGATTATTTTTGCCTGTTTTTACAATTCACCTTATTACTCCTTTGTTTGGTTTCCTTCGCTCAACATCATTTTTGTGAAATTCATCTCTATTGTGTGTTGTGGAAAATCAATTATTCCTATCACATTCCACTGTATGAATATATGACCATTTTACTTATCTAACTTTAGACTTACATTCTGGTTGTTTCCACATTTGAGTGTTAAGATCAGTGTTGTTATGAACACTTTTGTACATGACTTTTGGTGAGTTTATGTATACATTTCTGTAGGTACGTACTACATGTACATTTCTGTAGGTACATACTGCATGTACATTTCTGTAGGTACGTACTACTCATGAAATTATTGGGTAAACGTATGTATATTTTCACCTTTGGTAGACACTGCCAACAGTTTTTCTAAGTGGTTGTACCGATTCACACCATTTGTATTTGCATATGAAGGATTCAGTTACCCCATTACTTTACAAAAGTTGACATTGCCAGTCTTTTAAAATTGTAGACATTCTAGTGATTGGGTAACGACATCGCATTATGGTTTAAATTTGAATTTCTCTGATGACTAAACAAATTGAATATCTTTTCCTATATTTATGAGTCACTTCAATATTCTCTTTTTTATTTTGCACCTTTTAAAATTGTGTTGACATTATGCACATTGATTTGAGGAAGTTTTGTGCTTTCTACATGTCATCTTTGTAGAAGATTTTATACTTGTTCTAGGATTTGTATTTGTAGTATCATAATGACATTCTTTGATAAAGTTCAATATATCGAACATATTTTTTTGTTGCAACTTATTGTATTCTATTTGAAAAATCTTTATCCTATTCCAATGCTGTGAAGATATTCTGCTGTTTTCTTCTAAGCTTATGCATTTCACTTTCACAGTAAACTTTTAAGTTTATCCTAAATTAATTTTTTTTAGTACATAAGAAGAAATAAAAATTCTTTTTTCCATTTGGTATCTTCTAACAGCATAATTTATTTAAAAACTTATTCTTTATCCATTGTTCTTAGTGTATCTCTGTTATGAATCAAATAATCATACAATGTGATGTCTGTTTGAACTCTGTTCTGTTCTATAGTTTATACTTGCATAAATGACACGATGTTATAATCACTGTGGCTTTATAATGTCTTACTCTCTGCTAATAAATCATCCAACCTTATTTCTGTTTATGTGTAGGTCTTACTGTTCCTTTGCATGCCCATATATATTTTACAATTAGCTTATCCATTTTTATTAAAAACAAAACTAAAAATATCAGGATATGTTTAGGCTCATCCTAAGTCTGCTGTTCAAATTAGGTAAAATTGGCATATTTATAATAGTGATTCGTCTAGCCCATTAACAGAATATATTTCCCCTTTTATTTATTTAATTTTTCTCCTTTGTGTTTGGTAGTATTGTGAAAGATGTCTTGCATGTCATTTATTGTACTTATTGCTATTTGACATTTTAGTGCTATTTTAAATGGCATTTTAAAATGCATTATTGACATAATTTTGATGGAATATGAAATACAATTGATTTTTTTATATTAATCTACATTGAGCAATTTGCTAAATTCATTTTTTTATTTAAAGGGTGGATGTCAACATCTTTGTTTTTACTTTTGTAATTGTATAATCTGCAAATAACAATATTTTGTTTCTTCCTTTCCAATTAAAGATTTCTCATTTTAATATTTTTTTTTGCACAGGATACAGAATATTTTATAGATAATATTTGTTAGGAAAGTTTCTTTAATTCACTTTCAATTTATTTCTGTTCAAATAGTGTTGACATTTATAAAACAATTTTTCTCCATCTATTGTGATAATCATACAACTTTTATTTATTGTCTTAATATTGTAAATTATTTTGATGAATTTTCAATTACTGAGACTTGTCTGAGATAAGCCTAACAAGATTGAAGAATAATACATCCTCATTTTACTATATGTCAATTAGTTATCAATCTTATATTAGTATCTTATTTAAGATTTTTGCATTCATGCTTATGAGAGAAATTGGCTAAGACTTTTCATTTTTTTTGTTGTTGTTATTTTTCTTTCAAGTTTTGCTAGGGCCTCACGAAGCAAGTTGAGAATTTTTCTTTTTTTCCCATTCTTTGGAAAAAGAAAATAAAACATTGCATGACATTAATGTTAGTGTTATTTCTTTCTGCAAATATTTCCAAGAGTACAGGGTCAAGCCATTTATTTTTGAAGATCTTTTCCTGTGCATTTTTCAAGTATTGAATGTATATGATTATTCAGATTTTTGTTTCAGTTTCAGGAAAAATGTATTTTTATAACAATTCATCTATTTTATCAGAATTTTAAAATGTTTGACTTACATACATTAATAATTTATTCATATTTTGTGTATTTTAATGTCTGTAGGATCTAGAATGCCGTCTCCTTTTAACATTCTTGGTCTTCTCATGAATGTCCTCTGTATCTTACTTCAAAGTATAACTTTGTTCATAAAATTTATTATTATCCTGTTCATCTACTAAGCATCTATGGAGATGTTTCTTCGTTTATTCCTGTTAGTGGCAACTTGTATATTCTTTCTTTCATTCTTATTTAGCCTGGCAAATGATTTAGTATTTCACTGATCTTTTCAAAGACCGTTTTTTCCCCATTTAAAAACAAACATATTTTTCTTCTTGCAATTTTATTGATTTCTGCCTTTCATTATTTTCTTTTGCAACTTAATTATTCCTCTAGTTTCTTAGGGTAGAAGCCTAGATCACTGATTTGAAAACTATCTTCCTTTCTAATATAATTTAATGAAATTTAATGCTGTAAATATTTCTTTAAACACTACTTTGGCTGCATTCTACATGTTTTACTATTTTAATTGCAGCTTTAAACATTTTTAGTTGTCCTTCTCACTTTTTTGATCCCTGAATTATTTATAAGTGTGTCGTTTGGCTTTCAAATTTTTCCATTATAAATTTTTTTAAAATTTTCATAGGTACTGACTTGGTTTGGGTCTGTATCCCCACCACAGTTCCATCTGGAATTGTAATCCCTAATCCCTACAAGTCTTGGGAGGGGCCTGGTGGGAGGTGATTGAATGCAGGGTTGTGCTTGTCACTGGTTCCTTGCTGTTGTTGTGATAATGAGTGAGTTCTCAGGAGATCTGGTTGTTTGAAAGTGTGTGGCACTTCCCCTCACCTCACCTCCCTGCCCACCCCTGTGTCTCCCCTGCTCCACCATGGCAAGACCTGCTTTCTTCCCCTTTGCCTTCACCATAATTGTAAGTTTCCTGAGGCCTCCCAGTCACGCTTTCTGTTAAACTGAAAGAACTGTGAGTCAATTAAACCTCTTTTTTTTTTTTTTCCATAAATTACCCAGTCTCAGGCAGTTCTTTATAGCAGTATGAAAATGGACGACTACAGCAAATTGGTACCATGAAAGTGGGGCACTGCTATAAAAGTTCCTGAAAATGTGGAAATGACTTTGGAACTGAGTAATGGGCAGAGGTTGGAACAGTTTGGAGTGCTCAGAAGAGAGAAAAAGGTTAGAAAATTGGGAACTTCCTAGAGACTTGTAAAATGGTTTTGACTAAAGTGCCGATAGTGATATGGACACTGAAGTCCAAGCTGAGGTGGTCTCAGATGGCAATGAGGAACTTATTGGGAACTGGAACAAAGGTCACTCTTGCTATGCTTTAGCAAAGAGACTGGTGGCATTGTGTCCCTGATCTAGGGAATCTGTGAAACTTTGAACTTGAGAGAGATGATTTAGCATATCTGGCAGAAAATTTTAAGCAGAAAAGCATTCAAGAAGTGAGCTGGCTTTTGCTGAAATTGCACAGTCCTAGGCATTCACAGAAAGATTATTTAAAACTGGAATTTTTGTTTAAAATGGAAGTGGAGCATAAAAGTTTGGAAAATTTGCAGACTAACAATGTGGTTGAAAAGAAAAACGCATTTTCTGGGGAGAAATTCAAGCTGGTTGCAGAAATTTACGTAAGTAATGAGGAGTTGAATGTTTATAGCCAAGACAATGGGGAAAATGGCTCTAGGCCATGTCAGAGAACTTCCTGGCAGCACCTCCCGTCAGAGGCCCAGAGGCCCAGGAGGGAAATATGATTCTGGGGCCCATGCCCTGGGCCCAGCTTTGGCAGCCCCAAACTTTGGCAGCCCCAATCCACATGGTGTTGAGCCTATGGGACATAGAAGTCAAGAGTTGAGGTTTGAGAACCTCTACCTAGATTTCAGAGGATGTATAGAAACATCTGGATGTCCAGGCAGATGTCTGCTGCAGGAGTGAAACTCTCATGGAGAATCTCTGCTAAGGCAGTATGAAAGGGAAATGTGGGTTGGAGTGTCCCCACTGGGTATTGCCTAGTGGAACTGTGAGGGGAGGGCTACTGTCCTCTAGAACCCAGAATGGTAGATCTATCAATAGCTTGCACCATGCACCTGGAAAATCTACAGGCACTCAATGCCAGCCATGAAAGCAGCTGCAGGAGGTGTACCCTGCAGAGCCATAGGGATAGAGCTACCCAAGGCCTTGGGAGCCTACCCCTTGAATCAGTGTGCTCTGGATGTGAAACATGGAGTTAAAGGAGATTATTTTGGAACTTTAAGATTTAATGACTGCCATGCTGGGTTTCAGCCTTGCATGGAACTGTAGCCCCTTTGTGTTGGCCAATTTCTCTGCACCTGATTTCTTTTACTTAAAGTTTGCAGTGTATATCTTCTCCCATGCTTTACTTACAACCTAAGCCTTCCAAAGTGCTGGGATTACAGACATGAGCCACGCAGCCTGGCCCTAATGTATTATTGTTTTATTTTTGTTTGCGTGTATGTATGTTTGAGATGATATGTGGTTTGGCCAGTTTCTCCCATTTGGACCTGGAGCACTTATTGAATTCCTGTACCCCCATTGTATCTCAGAAGTAACTCACTTGTTTTTTATTTTATACGCTTATAGGTGGAAGGGACTTGCTTTGTCTCAGATGAGACTTTGGACTGGGACATTTGGGCTAATGCTAGAATGAGTTAAAGAGAATATATTGGTAGTTACCAGAGGCTCAAAAGGGTGGGAATGGGGAGGAGGGGATGAAGAGAAGTTAACTAATGGATATAAAAATAAAGCTAGATAAGAGAAATAAGACTTAGTGTTCAATAGATCCATAGAGTGATCATAGTTAACAATAATCTGTTTTACATTTCAAAATACTTAGGAGCAAATAATCGGAATGTTCCCAGCATAAAGAAAAGAAAAATGCTTAAGGTGATGGATATCACCATTACTCCGATTTGATCACATTATATGAACATATCAAAATATCACATGTACCTAGAAGACACATACATCCGGTATGTATCAATAAAAATAATATAAAAGTTCATGTAAAATGTTAACACCTTATAGTCTTATAAGAAGATAATTTCAATCACTTCTATCTCTTGTTCTATTTTTGCTATGCATTTCTCTTTATATATGTTCCAAAGATACAATACATTTGTACTATTTTTGCTTTAGGCAATTATCCTTCAGATTCTTTTTAAAGAAGAAATGCTTTATATTTATCTTCTTTCCAGGTCGTTAGTTTCTTTGTGTAAAGCTAATTTTAGTCTTGTCTCATATTGTTTGTGCTTGAATATCTTTTTAAAACATTCCTTGTAACATAACTCTGTTAGTTTTAAGTTTTCTGAGATTTTGTTGATTTGTTTGAATTTTTCTTTTTTTTTTTTTTTTTTGAAAGATATTTTTACTGGACTTCAGATTTTGAATTGAGAATTTTATTCTGAATGGTAACTGTCTATTTTCCCAAATATTTACCCATTTTCTTTTTTTTTTTTGTCTTTTTTCTACATTTTTCTGTTTCCTTTTGATTTTACTTTTAATTAAATCATATCTTCTGGAATTCATTTAGTGTAAGGGTGGTGGAAATTAATACTTTGCATAGAAATGTCTTTATTTTATCTCCTCCTTTAGATAATATGTTTATTGGATATATCATTTCAGTTTTCGTTTGTTTTCTTCCAGCATTTTGAAGACATGTTTCTTATCTCTTGGCTTTTATCATTTCTGTTGATAAGTTCTACATCAGTGCTATTGTAAATTCTTTAAAGGTATTGAATCAGTTCTTGTATTTTGTTTTCATTTTTTAAACTGAATGTTTACAAGGTTACTTCCATGATTTCCATTTACAACACTGTTACTAAAACGACCCCATTGTGATTTACTTGCTTTATTTACTCGCCTTGGGACTCATAGTAATTCTAGAATTTCTGGTTTGAGTCATTTGTCAGTTTGGGACAATTCTTAGCTAATATCCCTTCAAATATTTATTCTCCCTTGTTTTTATCATTCTTCTCTCTGGGTATTTATTTTACATGCACTGATCTCTCTGCTATATTTTAGGTATCTCTTGTGTTTTTATGTTTCTGTGCTGTCTTCTTTGCTCTCCATTTTTGAGATATTTCTAACTGACATCTTCCGGCTCATGAATGTTCTTTGCATCCATGCCCAGTAAATTGTTTGACCCACCAGTTAAGCTGTATATTTTAGTTACAAACTTTTTGTTGTTAAGATTTTTATTTGGTTCTTTTTATATAGATTCCAAATTTCTGAAGATTTTCATCGAGATTTTAATAAACGATTTTAAAGTCCATGCTTGATATCTCCAATATCTAAGTTACCTATGCATCTGTTCTGTTTTCTTTTTGTTTTTAGCATGCGTCCTGTTGGGTGTGTCTAAACCAATTGCTGAACATTGTGGAAGTTCTGCATACTAGTATCTTTCTCTTGAGAGCATTTTCTTTATTTTCATATACAGCAGTGGATCAGATCTCCTCAATCCACCCAAGGACTCAACAGATTTGAAACTGCTTAGTAGTCTTTATAAGGCTTGCTCTTCCTCTGTTTTACCACTCCTAGAATTTAATCCTCCAGAGGTGCTAATTTAGAGTGAGGGATATTTCTTAGGGATCCTTCTTAGTGGGTTTTGAGTTGCAATTATTGTTTTTCCTCTATAGTGACATTTATAAAAACCTCTGTTCCATTTTTCAGCTGCTTCCTGAGTGGCTTCTTAGTCTGTTAGGCTGTTCAATTTGATTGCAAATGCTTCAAGGGAAAAATTGGCTGATGGTGTTGAGTTTAATTTTCTGCTTCTCCTTCTCAGGGTTTTGGTTTTTGATTGCTGGTTCCCTTGTAACCTTAAACCCTGGTATTTTTCTTCCCAGCCCAGTGAGATTCCCTAAGCTCTGATGGGTTCTCGGGCTTCTGCAATCTATCCCTCTACCTAACTTCTTAGTTTTCTGCCTAAAGAAAAGAATCACTAAATTCCTCAGCTATAAAGCAGCATGCAGATGTTACGCTCAACTCAGTGAGCTTATATATTTTCCTTTCCTCGATATTTGGCTCTTCAAGTCATAGTTGATTAGCAGCTCCTTAAAGCCTTCAAAAGATATGTTTCTGTTGTTGTATTTAATCTGTTTTTATACTTTTTCTTGGTGGAGACATGGTTTCACCATAACTTTCTCTAGCACAGCTGGAAGCTAGGCATAGTTTATTAATCCATGGTACTTGATATAATATCCAACATATAATAGATGACTAATTATATAAGTGTGTGTGTATTCAATTAATTTCCTCACTGTTTAGTAAGGAATGTACATCTAGGCAAATAAAATAAGATACAGCATGCTAACACTTTATGATAGAGCATGTCCAAAATAGAGTTATTGCAAAAGGAGTGATAATGAACAGCTCTGCTGGAGGATGTGGTTGGGTCAGAAATTCTCACAAAGGGAAAGGTATTGAATCTGAATCTTAAAAGATAAATAATGGTATTTCAGTCAGACAAATGTGTGAAAGAAACTTCCCAGAAGACAGAGAAGTATGTGTAAAACTCCAAAGGTTTAATATGCCACTGTGCTTTAAGGAAGCTCTAATTTGACCTGATTTTATCGTCAGTGGTGGGTTACTCAACAGTGCATTACTTGAATAATGTTTATTAGGGGAGTCATTAGTTCAAATTTATTTGCCTAGAAAAATACTAGAAATAAATACCTCAGAATTTAGAAGTAGTTACTGATAAGAAAGAATGTATGGGTAATTTATTTATGCACAGTTGTGGACTGCATAACAAAGTTCTGATTAAAGATGGACCACAAATATGACGCTGGTCCCATAAAATTACATTGGAGCTGAAAAATTCCTATCTCCTAGTGACTTCCTCACCACTGTCATGTTGTAGCACACATATCATGCATGTGTTTGTGATGATGCTGGTGAAATAAGCCTACTGTGTTACTAGTCCTATGGAAGTATCGTGCATACCATTGTGTATGGTAGATCATTCTTGATCATGATAATAAGCAACTATA